>CM019063.1:288511462-288612904 GCA_009667805.1 Leptobrachium leishanense | reverse complement strand
CCATAAGGGGGTTATGGGAGGAGCTCGTGGCGGGGGCTTGTAGGCAGTGCTGGCTAGGGGTTCCTTTTTAGTTAGGATAATTTTGGTCAGATGGTTGGGAGTTGGGAAGTTTTTGTGGTTGGTTGGTTGGTTTGGAGGTGTGTGGTGGTTGTGGGGAGTCCTCTTTCAGCACTGGGTTATTGTTTTAATTTTGTTATGGAAATTTTTAGGTCAGGGTGTTGGGTTTATTGTGTGGAGTTTTTAGCTGTGGCCTAGATATATATATAATAAATATATATATTATTCCACAGTTATGTGTTTGTGTATTTTTGAGTATTTATTCTCTCCCTGCGTACGACTCGGTCATCAGAAGGCGACTTGTATAATATATTATACAGTGTGTTTACAGTATATTACACAGATGTTTTTTTCTCCCCGGGTATTTTGATATCCCAGACACACATGATGTTATGGCTGTGGAGGGAGCTGCCCGGGTCTGGGTATCGTTTCGGGGGGGGGTGTTTTGGGTGTTTACAGTATATTACACGGATGTTTTTTTGTCCCCGGGTATTTTGATATCACAGACACACATGATGTTATGGCTGTGGAGGGAGCTGCCCGGGTCCAGGTATCTTTTCAGGGGATGTGTTTTGGGTTCGGGGCGGTTGTCATCTGCTCATGTCCGTCCGTCCCCTCGGAGCAGGTAGTGGTTCTGTCCGCGGGAGAGACGCAGAATGTCCGGGTGACAGTAATATCGTAGGCCTGGCGCTGCTCCCCACGTTCTCAGTTTTCCTCCTCCGTCTCCAGGCTGTGCGCGGCCCCCCCTCGCGAAAAACGAAAGCCGGTGGTTTGTTTTCCTCGTGCATGCGCATGAGCAGGCAAACATGTGCATTGTGTCCACCGCCTGCGACCACGGACGCAAACATTTTTACATATACACGTAGACATATAAACACACTGTATACTAAATATATATTCTATGTTTCTATATATTGTATACAGTGTGTTTATATCTCTACGTGTACATATAAAAATGTTTGCATCCGTGGCCGCAGGCGGTGGACACAATGCGCAGGTTTGCCTGCTCGTGCACATGCGTGAGGAAAACAAACCGCCGGCTTTCGTTTCGCGAGGGGGGCCCTTTCGCTTTGCGAGGGCCAAATAAAGAAAAAAACGTTCAGTTCCAGTTGGACCCCTGTAAGGAGACGGCGATGATCCATAGGGAGTGCAGGCGGTAGGCCGTAGTTCTTGTGTTGGAGATCGGACGAGCAAGAGAGCGGATTCGGTGGCACAGAGTTCCGGAGGACAAGCGGAGAGACATCCTTGATCGGGCAGTGAGACAGGCTGTCCAACGGATGGGTGAGAGGCCTTACAGGCTGCAAGTCCGAGTATAACCCAGCACGCTGCATTACTGTTCAATTCTACAGGGCCCCAACGTGACTAGACGAAGATTTGCTTATTACCTTCACTGGCCAGTTGAATACAGTACCCAGGTACACAAATCAATACACGTACACCTTTTTGAGGCATTACACTCACGGGACGTACACTCCAGAACTGAGGGGGTTAATCCTTTTCTTTTTGCCGCACGTGTTTTCCTGCATTACGAAATCCTGTCGTTCATATACCGTATTTGCCTTATATGTGTCACTTTATTGAGATCAGTAAAGTATATAATCTATAAAATCCACAACAGTGCTGGTGTATATTTATTCCCTACTGCGGTGAGACTAACCCGAGGTTTATTCAGCGGCTCCTCCGGGAGTGAGCGCTACACGTACAAGAGAAAAACAAAGTGAATGTAAGATATCAGCAACATGAAATAAACAAAATAAGAACATTTCATTGTTCAGTGGTAGTGGCCTTTTCAAAATTTTTATTATAAAACATGCATTCACTAAAGGTGAAACTCAGAAGAATTGGCTGGAGAAGTGAAAATTCTAGGTCAAAATAGCCAAACCAGAAAAATTCTCCCATTTATCTCACTTTCCAAATCGGCTATTTGGTCTAGATTGTTCTCTTCTCCTGCCAATTCTCCTGACTTCTCTCACCCTTGAATAGACCTGGTGGTCTGACAGTAGACTGTATGATAACCTGTGCTTGTAAAATAAATAAGAATACAGAGTTCACTATACAGCAGTGCTTTTTATAAGTTTCATGATTTAAGAATAAAATGAAAGGAACAAAAGCTCATATGAGAATTATCAATGAACCTTATTGGTAAGTAAAAACTAATTAGCACAGGAAGTATTGTGTAGGAACATAGCTGGTATCTGATATTCTTCTCGATTGGATAAGCATATTTAATCACACTGCCTAAGTTCTGGGTGAGTAGTTTTTTCTGGTTGTTAGGATTGTGTTGATGTCTCATGTCAAGTTGTCAGTATATGTACTGTATATGTGTATATTTTCATTTTACAGGCTGAACATGTGCACTCAATCAGATATTGTGACAGTTACTGCGTTAATATATGTATGCTACATATATTAGCGCAGTAACTGTCACAATATCTGATTGGATCACCAATAGATAATGAATAGTCCTTCCAGGTTAATGGTTACCATGTTGCCTTAAGTTCAAATAATTTACCAGTATAAAGAGGTATGGAGGGGCGGATGGGGATAAACATTAACCCATTATGCCTCCCCCATTCTACACTCCGTATTCTGTTTTAAACCTTTAGTTTTGTTACGGGCAATCGACTGGTTTGTTCGGGAGAAGGTTGGCACGGTGCGGACAATGACAGGCTGGACACGAGTCAATGGCAGGAAAAAGCGTTCTTCATTATGATGTCAGACTCGAGCTGGATTGCATCACAAAGCTCAAGTGAAATTTTTGGGACAGAGATACAATTCTTATACATTGATCAGTAAAAAGGTACATCCCAGGTACATCCCCTGGGCGATGTGGCCTCCCTCCAGCTCGGACACAAAGAACATTCCAAAATTTGCCTTTTCTTATATAATTAGGACATTTAGTTAATTTAGAAGCTCCTTAGATCCTGCCTGTGTCTCTCCCCAGCAGGCCCCAAACTGATAAGGCCCCAGATGTACTAAGGGAATCCTTTGTTCTTACTCTACCCAGATCTGGGACTTTTATGACCTTGGCTCAACTAAATCAGTTTCTTGGCACCTCTATTTATTCTGGACTGATTCTTCTTCTAATTGCTACAACAGAGACCTCTGGAATGTTTGAATCTATGCAAACTCGTCTAAAGTCAGTTAGTATTCTCTATATACAATTGCTATTACCATGGCTCTTGTTAAAGATGGCCGCTGGTATACAAGATGGCAGCCAATTTCAGAGCCATTCCCATCACAGTTTGATTTTTAAACTCATCACGGAGATCCCTCAGCGCTGGTCCAGACATAACATGCAGCCATCTTCCGGTAAGCTGCAGCTGTCACGTGATCACAGGGTAGATGGAAAAGCAGAGATACAGCCAATTCAATGGCTCTCAATGCTGGATGCATTAAGACATACTGGAGGAAGCTGGGACCAGGAGTCTGAGATCAGCGCTCAAGTTCTGGGTGGGACTATTACCCTGCAGTTTGTGGGCTGTATTAACCCAGAGACCCCAGGAGGGGTAAGAGGAATAAGGTCATTTAGGACAGTACATTGACTGGTCACAATGCAAACAATCTCCCTTTAAAAATATATTTGTACTAGTTGTTAAGCCTGCCCAGAGGGCAGTCTATTGTTGTGGCCAGCTCAGAATCCGTGTTCACATATTTGCTTTACAATGTCCTATCCAAGAGTATCTCCATATATAAATGCGTGTGTAACGCGTCCGCTGCCAACCCATCCGCGATGGGAGGGCTGAGTGAGCAGCTGTGATGGGCGAGCGAGTAGCTGACAGCGCATTACAAAGGCATTTATATATTAGAGCAGGCTCCTCCTCCCTCTTAGATTGTAAACTCACAGGAGCGACTCCTCTTTTCCCATCTTAGATTATATAGGGTATAGGAGGTTGGATGTGTATGGAGGTATAGGGGATTGTATGTATCTGGGAGGTATAGGGGGTTGGGTGTGTATGGGAGTTATAGGGGGTTGGGTGTGTATGGGAGGGAGGTATAAGGGGTTGGATGTGTGTGGGACGTATAGGGAGTTGGATGTGTGTGGGAGGTATAGGGGGTTGGATGTGTATGGGAGGTATAGGGGGTTGGATGTGTATGGGAGGTATAGGGTGGCTGGATGCGCATGGGAGGTATAGGGTGGTTGGATGTATATGGGGAGGTATAGCGTGGTAGGGTGATGCCTGCTGGTGGTAAATACCCGCAATCACCTTCCCGAGAGCTCTGCGTGCTGGCCCAGTCGACAGTCAGCACCCTGGACTGCGGCCCCGGCTCACACAGCAGCTGCAGGAGGAGGAGGCCCATGTCAGTACCGGCAGCTGGAGCAGCCTGTCCCCGGCCATCAGCAGGATACAGCATGCGAGGGACAGGCGCTTTGTGCGAGGGACAAAAACAATGCCGTTCTGTTGGAGAGGTACGCACAAAGTGCCTTTCGAACAGATCAACGTTTTTTTCTTTATTTGGCCCTCGCAAAGCGAAAGGCCCCCCCCCCTCGCGAAACAAAAACCGGCGGTTTGTTTTCCTCGCGCATGCGCACGAGCAGGCAAACCTGCGCATTGTGTCCACCGCCTGCGGCCACGGACGCAAACATTTTTATATGTACATGTAGAGATATAAACACACTGTATACAATATATATTTAGTATACAGTGTGTTTATATGTCTACGTGTATATATAAAAATGTTTGCATCCGTGGCCGCAGGCGGTGGACACAATGCACATGTTTGCCTGCTCATGCGCATGCGCGAGGAAAACAAACCACCGGCTTTCGTTTTTCGCGAGGGGGGGCCGCGCACAGCCTGGAGACGGAGGAGGAAAACTGAGAACGTGGGGAGCAGCGCCAGGCCTCCGATATTACTGTCAACCGGACATTCTGCGTCTCTCCCGCGGACAGAACCACTACCTGCTCCGAGGGGACGGACGGACATGAGCAGATGACAACCGCCCCGAACCCAAAACACCCCCCCTGAAAAGATACCTGGACCCGGGCAGCTCCCTCCACAGCCATAACATCATGTGTGTCTGTGATATCAAAATACCCGGGGACAAAAAAACATCCGTGTAATATACTGTAAACACCCAAAACACCCCCCCCCCCGAAACGATACCCAGACCCGGGCAGCTCCCTCCACAGCCATAACATCATGTGTGTCTGGGATATCAAAATACCCGGGGAGAAAAAAACATCTGTGTAATATACTGTAAACACACTGTATAATATATTATATAAGTCGCCTACTGATGACCGAGTCGTACGCAGGGAGAGAATAAATACTCAAAAATACACAAACACATAACTGTGGAATAATATATATATTTATTATATATATATATATATATAGGCCACAGCTAAAAACTCCACACAATAAACCCACCACCCTGAGCTAAAAATTTCCATAACAAAATTAAAACAATAACCCAATGCGGAAAGAGGACTCCCAACTACCACCACACACCTCCAAACGAACCAACCACAAAAACTTCCCAACTCCCAACCATCTGACCAAAATTATCCTAACTAAAAAGGAACCCCTAGCCAGCACTGCCTAAAAAGCCCCCGCCACGAGCTCCTCCCATAACCCCCTTATGGGAGAGCTCCCACACCAAGAAAAAACAGGGCTTGTTCAATCCCCTCCTTGAGACCCAGGATGAACAGATCCTTGCCCACATCAGTCAGGTGAACACCATCCGCCATGAAATAACACGCCACATCTTCCTCTACAAAGGGTAGATGCCGCACCACCACCTCATCCATAAACCTTCCCATACAGCGATTCACTTTAATCCGGCAAAGCCGCACCGCCTCCTCATTCTCGGCCTGCTTCCACAACATCCTTGGCATCACCTCGGACCACACCACCACTGTCCATGGTGACCACTCCCTCAACTGCCACAGATCCTCCTGCATCTGCTCCAGCAACTTTCCGCGAGGGACCACACCCAAATCCCTCAGCTGCCGCAGATCCGCTCTCGTCTGCTCCAGCAGCTTTCCATGAGGGACCACTCCCAAATCCCTCAGCAACATGGTAACCATTAACCTGGAAGGACTATTGGTGATCCAATCAGATATTGTGACAGTTACTGCGCTAATATATGTAGCATACATATATTAACGCAGTAACTGTCACAATATCTGATTGAGTGCACATGTTCAGCCTGTAAAATGAAAATATACACATATACAGTACATATACTGACAACTTGACATGAGACATCAACACAACCTAACAACCAGAAAAAACTACTCACCCAGAACTTAGGCAGTGTGATTAAATATGCTTATCCAATCGAGAAGAATATCAGATACCAGCTATGTTCCTACACAATACTTCCTGTGCTAATTAGTTTTTACTTACCAATAAGGTTCATTGATAATTCTCATATGAGCTTTTGTTCCTTTCATTTTATTCTTAAATCATGAAACTTATAAAAAGCACTGCTGTATAGTGAACTCTGTATTCTTATTTATTTTACAAGCACAGGTTATCATACAGTCTACTGTCAGACCTCCAGGTCTATTCAAGGGTGAGAGAAGTCAGGAGAATTGGCAGGAGAAGAGAACAATCTAGACCAAATAGCCGATTTGGAAAGTGAGATAAATGGGAGAATTTTTCTGGTTTGGCTATTTTGACCTAGAATTTTCACTTCTCCAGCCAATTCTTCTGAGTTTCACCTTTAGTGAATGCATGTTTTATAATAAAAATTTTGAAAAGGCCACTACCACTGAACAATGAAATGTTCTTATTTTGTTTATTTCATGTTGCTGATATCTTACATTCACTTTGTTTTCTCTTGTACGTGTAGCTCTCACTCCCGGAGGAGCCGCTGAATAAACCT
The DNA here is from genome assembly GCA_009667805.1 of Leptobrachium leishanense. NCBI lineage: Eukaryota > Metazoa > Chordata > Amphibia > Anura > Megophryidae > Leptobrachium > Leptobrachium leishanense. The sequence goes on along the minus strand of CM019063.1, from coordinate 288,606,012 downwards.
CACCGCAGTCTCATGACGTATCAGCCCCCTGGGATTCCCCTGGAATGGCCAGACACTCTGTCAGCCATTACAGAGTAAGAGAAGCCTGGAAAACCAGTGAAAAGGTGAGTTTTATGGACAATATATGGGGAACGTCATCTGCACACAGTGGGAAACCCACCAACATCCTCGACACATTGTCTGCAGAGAAAGGGCTAAAGAAATAATCTAGGCATTGTGACCAGCCAAAGAAATATGAATAGTCACATTGCCTGGAGTGTCCTCATCCCTCTCCCTTCTCTGGGCAGTAATGTGGATTAGCTCCACCAGAAGCTTAGATTTGCAAGCACCAATTTCAGCTTCTGATGAGTTCTCAAAAATAGGGTTCAATATCTCCCCAAGGCAATCAACCTACAAGATGTCAACTATGAAGTAGCTTTTTTGTGCCTTGATTTGTCATACAGATAGAAAGAAAATATAACACTGATGACTAAAGCAAAATGTACACATCATAAATTATGTTTTATTTGTGTCAGAGTTGTTAGAAGTCAAGTGATTAGCAGAAGACTTTGAGTGTAGCATAAATTCACCTTCCCTTCTTTTGCACATACAGACACAAATCCACAGATCCCACATTTATGTGCAATCCCTTGAAGCTAGTGAGGTGTGCAAAACACCTAGGGCAATATTTCAAAGTTGGTGTTAACTTAACCAGAGCTGTTGTAAACTTAACTCCATAGACTATAGGCATTATTACATTGTGCCGGCTAAAATGGGGACGCCAAGGCGGAAAACCCGTTTTATCTCCATATTACGAAGCAGGTGCTTATTCAGCAGCCTGCCCTGTAATGCAGTGCTAAGCCTCAGGATGCTCGAGGCTGCACTAAGCGCCGCCACGAGCATCCCCTCCATGGAGTCCATAAGACTCCATTGAGGCGGTGCCTGCTGGATCAGACGACCTGCAGGATCTTGCCTCCTGCAGGTCGGCGGAGTGAGTGGGAGAGTGAGAGGGATTGTGGAGGGAGACTGGGGACGTTATTTCTCCAGTCTCACTCTGCTCCCAGCAGCCAGAAGAGGTGGATCGAGCCACCGTTCTCACCGCGGGATGAGAGGAGAGTATGATTTTGGGGGGGGTTTCAGCTGGTGCTTACTGATTCTGCAGAAACAGAATAAGTTAGCACCAGCTCCGAGCTGTGGTTAACTTTTGAGTTAACCGCAGCAGGGTTGTAATTCGCGTTAGGACTTTGTAATCCTAATGATAATTAACTCTTTGCGTTCCCCAGGTTAAGCATAGGGAGTGCAAAGTACAGTAAGCTCGCGCTGAAAAGCACAATCTCCGAATTGCTGTTTTTTTAACGTTTCGAGTGTAATATGGTCGGTCCGTCAATGCCACTTAACCTAACATTAACGCTCACACAGCTGAGCGCTAACGTTAGCGTTCAGTATGGAATAGGGCTCTATAATGGCTTTGGTAAATTTTCAACAGCTCTGGTTAAGTTAGAATCAACCTTGGAATAGGGTCCCTAGTCAGCTGTTCTCTAAGTAAATAGATTTTCAACAATTCATTTATATTATTCATACTCCTCTAAATTGGAATTAAAAATAAAACATCATCCTTAAAAGTTAACATATGTATATGGGCTGTGTACGCCTATGGTACCAGTTCCTGTACTTGGCACTGGTCAGTTATTGCTGTTAATCATGTTGCAATCTAGTAGACATCAATAAATAAATACCCAAATTACAAACAGGAAAATGATGCCACTTTCCCTATTAACGCCTTAGGTCATGTGTGCTTCCTGAAGGTACCACCGGATGACATAAGTACTATCATCTTATAAGACACTAGTAATAAATTGCACAATATCATGTCAATGTTGCCTTTAGGAGGTTTATTATCTATCTATTTATATTGTGATCTAAATGACGAGAAGGAGATCTTGCAGTTTGAGAGAAGAGCTCAGCAAAGAAAGGCAAGGTTACCACTCATTGAAGACCAAGGTCTGAAGTCACAGTGTACATGAATATTTTATCCAATTAACAGTCTTTATAATAAGAAAACAATCTATTTATGGAGTATTTCACTCACTGCTTTAAAGGCAGCATTAAAGATTGCACGTAAATTCAAATTTCACTCATTATATAGATACTCCACTTAATCTAATGTAGTTTAACGGTTCAGTCGGTTGAGACAAACTGAAAAAAGGTTTCTTGTTCTCAACCCATCTCAGAAATTTGGAGTATTGCATGATTTCATACACAACAGACACATATGTCCTTAGTCAATGGTTTCTTGGGTCCACCATTGTAAAAGCACAGACCTTAAACTCTACACAAGCAGAATTTAAAAACACATCAGGCCCTTCATCAGACAATGAGTTATAATTGGTATGAAATGCCAATTTAACTATTTAACACATTGTATCCAGACGCCTCAATCTAATCACTGGTATTGTTGGCATAAAATCCAGCCTCCCAGAGCACTGCCATTTTGTTCTTGTGCCGATTCACCCGTGTTGACTCCACAATCTGAGGGAGCAGAATGAGAATAATTAGTATGTGCCTACTGAAAGGGTTAAGGCAGGGATGTCAAACCCAGATGCTTCTGAACTAAGATTCCGATGGTTCCCTGGCCATCTACCACATTCTAAGATCTCTGGGAATTGTAGGCCATCAACATCTAAGGGGACAGATTTTGGCAGCCCTGGGCTCAGGCCTAACGGAATAATAACATTTTATGGCCTGGTATACATAACGGTACATATATTATAATATACACAACACACGCATAATATATTGCTTTTAAATTATGTTCTGATTAAAGGGGAATGGCTTAAGTTCCTATTTGTTTTACTTAAACTGGAATTCGGTAATAAAGCTTCTTAGTAAAATGTGTCATATTATCATGCGTCAAGCCGAATTATAATTTGATTGGATGAAAACGTTTCAGAAATGAATAAAACTACACTAAAGCAGGGATCTCAAACTCTGGCCCCCAGATGTTGCTGAACTACAACTCCCACGATGCTCTGGCCATCTATTTAATTTGAAGAATTCTGGGAATTCCGGACAATCAACATGTAGGGCCAGAGTTTGACAGCAGTGTTTAAACTGAATGAAACACATGAAAATGTTAAACACAATTTTAGCCTTAAGTATAATCCTTCTTAAGGTCAATCACATTGCTTGACATTCATTTGTTTGGTGACAAAGAGCTATACTGAGTTGATCTTCCATATATATATAATTTTCTATTGCTCCATGTCCTGAGGCAATGACATCTAGGATGATATTACATGAAATACAGCCCTTTTGTGAAGCAAGGAGGTCAACGGAGATCTCTTTGGCAATTTTTGCCCTAACTACTGGATAGTATGTTCAAGACAATGTGATTAGTACAGCATGAATTAACGGACTTGCTTTTTCCCTTACCTCTGAATTGACTTCATCATCACTTGGCTTTATGCCAGCATACTGAGGAAAAAGACAAGAAAAAAGTGTTCTCCAATCAATTTAATGCCACGTGACAAGGAAATAGATCGTTAATAAAATATGTTTAAACCTATCTTGACATTTTATGGTCATCACATTAAAATGACTGCCAAAAGATATTCAAAACAAAAGGGTTTATTCACGAACGTCTGAACTTGCCCCCAAATTGCACCAAACAGTGAATTTCACAGTTCAGTGCAATTTCGGGGCAGTTAGTCTATTTACTAAGCTGTCAATTCGCCAAATACTGGCAAAATGATGGAGAGATATGGTGCCGCTAGCCGCAGTTTGGCGTTCTTTGGCGGCACCAAAATTGTCCCATAGAGAAGTAATGGTTCATGTCTTCACAGGACACCAAACAGACCTTTTTATTCTTTTTTTAAGGACCTTTTTATTATTTAGACAAATTTTAATAAAACACCTATTAGGAAAATAGGATTTGCAATTCGGTGGCTTTCACCAAGGCCACTTTGGTGCTCTTCGGCACTTTCTGGTGCTGTTCGGGAACGTTCTCCAACTTTTTCGTGGGGCTTCGGCTACTCCATCTTCAACGCAGTACGGTGACCTTTCACTAAATAGTGATTTCACCAAACTTTAAGTGTAATGGAATTGCCAAAGTGTGCCGAAAATGAGCCGAAATTAAAAGCACCAAAATTTCACTCAAATTTCAGTGCTTTGTGAATAGACCTAAAGTCTTTTTTGTCTGTTTATCTCTATATATCTATCTCTGTATATGTCTCTATCCTTCTCTGTATCTCTATCTGTAGGTCTGTCTAGTTATCTTTTTATCTATCTAGCGGTGGAAGAGTATGGCCTCTTACAGAAAATTATTATAACAATTCCTTAAGGGTTTATTCAGAAAGAGCCGATCTGGGCCTGAAATAGCACCGAATAGGGAATTTCCCCGTACGGTGCAATTTTGGGGCCATTCGGCTATTCAGAGAGCAGGCAGTTCGCCAAATTGAACTGCCTTTGAACTGCCAGCAAGTACGGTGCCTGTTTGAAGGCAGTGAAATTCCCCATAGAGAAGCAATGGTTAATCTATTCACAGAACACCGAACAGCAGTGAAAGTTGCCAGAATGCCCTGCTGTTCGGCGTTTTCATTCGGCAGGTTTATTCAGGCAAATCCCATAGGCTTCAATGTTAAAAATATTCCCGTTTTTATTCAATATCTAATAAATCATTTATCATTTTAATCTACAGTAAAAACTCTATTGATTTTTTTTAGGATCTTTTAGGCATTTTTCAGGATTTTTTTTTAATAGCGTTTTTTCTTTTGTCTGTAACAGACCTTTTTATTATCATTCATTGGACCGTATATGTTAATTCCAGGCATTTTCATTGAGTAGCTTTTTGCGCGTTTGGCGTGTTTTTTTGCAGCGGTTCCGATACTTCAGATCGTATCGGATGCGTTTTTTGGCAGGTTTTTGGCAGATTTTCAGGTCCATTCCCTGCACCCCGGGGACCCTGCGGTGAATTCGACATTCACCACAGGGTGGGGAAATTTGATTTCCCAAAGTGCAGGGAACGGCAGGGCCGGATTAACATAGGGCTGATGGAGCAGCAGCTCCAGGCCCATGCCCCAGAATAGGCCCAGAGAAAGGATAACTATCAGGGTTATTCGAAGAGAATCGAAAAGTCACCGCACGTTCGGTGACTTTTCGTTCTCTTCAATTCAGTGCAATTTGGCGATCCCATTTTGGCGACCCTGCGGTGTATTTAGCAAGCACCACAGGGCTGTCGTAGTAAAGGGAAAAGCTGCCGAAAACTTGATGAACACTCACCACAAAACCCGGCGAAGGCACTGAAACCCGCAAAAACATCTGGATTAGCCCCGCCGAACACGCCGTCGAAAACCGAGCAGCCGCAGATCACAGCGCAGAGAAGCCACTGGAAAAACCCGACACGTAGACGAATGGAGTGAGAAAAAAAACAGTACGCTTGAATGTTTGAAAAGTGAAACGTTGTTTGCAATGAAACTACACAACGAAAATGTCTGAAATTTACATATAAGATCCAATGAATGATAATAAAAAAGGGCTGCTACAGAAAAAAGAAAAAACGATTTTAAAAAAAAATCTAAAAATAAAGAGACTTTTTACTGCAGAATAAAATAATAAACGTTTTATTAGATATTGGATTAAAACGGGAATATTTTTAACATTGAAGCTCATGGGATTCGCCTGAATAAACCTGTCGAATTAAACCACCGAATGGCAGGGCATTTCGGCAACCTTTCTCAGCTGTTTTGTGTTCTCCGAATAGACAAAGCATTGCTTCTCTATGGGGAATTCACTGCCCTCGACCAGGCACCATATGTGCAGGCAATTCGCCAACATTTGGCGAACTGCCTGCTCTCTGGATAGCCGAATGGCCAGGAAAGGTAACCGTATGCTGAATTTCAGCGTTCGGTTACTTTTCGGCCACAATTCGGAGCTTTTTGAGTTTGCATTAATGGGCAATTGAACCCCTGTATGTCCAACTCCATAGCAGCTACGGGGTCAAGTAAGGTATCATTGGAAAGGCCAGATCATGACCTTTCCAATGATCCCAAACATTACCAGGCTTTTTGTAAAAACAAAAATAAAATCATAAATATTTCTTTAGTTTTTTCTTTTTCCTTCTAACAGAGCAATATTTTTCACTTTTAAATTTTTAAAGCGATGATGCTGCACTAACTGAACTCAATGCTGAACTAACTCACAATTACCTTTCTCATGACACCAAGTGTGGAGATGATGGCACAATTCATTGTTACATCAAAAAAACCTAAACCGCTGTACTGCAGTGAAGTGCACTGGGGGGGGGACTTTGGACCTCTGCGTCACTAATTACATTCTCCGCGCAAACGTTAACGCATTTGCAAGAACACATTAACGAGAGGGGGAAAAACCCTTTGCGCAGAACGTCGTATTACAACGTCCGCGCAAAAAATGTGCGTTAATGTCTAACGCGGGTGGACCTGCGTGAACCCTTTGCGAGCGTACTGTACATTGCGCGTCCTATACTTAACATTGTGAGCGCAAATGCGTTTGTGCGCTGGTACGCGGATGGTATTACAATCTATGCGCAAATTTTAACGGACAACGTTTGCGTGCATAATTTTAACGTCTTTTAAAAGCTGGTGTTAATGGCAAATCTGAACGTCCTGGCTGAACCCAAATACACCAGCGCAGAAAAAAAAAATACAAAGTATAGTTACACATTCTATGCATACCCAAACAATAAAATTGAGAAGTTGTGCGTGTTTTTATTATTGTTGCAGCGTATATACTCAGATTGATTTTGACAGGCGCAAAAACTTAATGGGAGACAGTTGTGGTTCTTAATTCTGATTGGCTGAATCGCGTGAAAAAAAGGATTTCTGCGCGCAGCCTTAATGCGCGCACGTTATTGCGCGTCTTTTTTACGTGCGTTATTTTTTGATGGATGAAAAAATACGATCGGATTGTAATACTAGCGTTAATTTACGTGCGTTAACGTTTAATGCTTCGCGCACAAATTAACACGCTGCGCGAGCGTTTTTGCCCAAAGAATGTAATAGAGCCCTTAGATTTTTAACCAACAATAACACAATTTTTTTTAAAGGTCACTCCAGGACCCAGACTGGCTTCTCCTTGGGCTCCCAGTGGAGACAGGAGAAGCGCAAGACTTTAAACCTGTGTTAGGCCTCGCCATGCGTGTAGCCTGTCACCTCCGATATGGCTGCAGGCACACGGCGCTTACTGATGAGGTCACTGACGTAGTAATTATAAAAATCAGCTCCCCTCTTCAATCACTGCTTCAATATAGAAGCAGTAACACATCCTGAGGTGCGATATTTGTTGCCCATTGTATCCTTGCCCTATTTCCTCTGACTTGGCCTCGGCAGTGAACCGACCCGAATCGCTTTAATCAACTGTGACTGCCAGTCGCCTGCCCTGACCTTGGACCTGTATACCGGACACTGACTGCCTCGACATGTCCTTTATTTATTCTACTTCCTGAGTCTGACCATGACCCCTTTTCCTTTGCACTCCTGGCCTATACTATGTACTATACCAAGTACTGTGCCTCACTCATTTCCACCACGCCCGCTACACCATCTCACAGGCTACCCCCACAAAACCCTGACAGATAGGAGCTGATGGCACTGCTCTCTCCACCGTGGGATTAGAGGAGAATATGGGATATTTAGGGGGGTTTTCATATTGTGTTAAGTGTTTCTGGATTTCCAAAATCACTTAACTCTGGCTTTTAGGAGTCAGTATTTCTTAGAGAAATACTGGCTCCAGAATAGAAGATCGAGCACCTCAGTATAGCTTGCGCTTCTATTTGCAGACACATATTAACGCCTGCTTTACAATGTATAGGGGGCATTAATTTACAGTAAGAATGTGCAGGGAAGTGCTTTACTCAAGCCACAAGCCCAGCTTGCAGCAAGAGTGGAATAACTAGTCCCACTGTTACGATAACTATTGGAGACATTTATGTATCACGTTTCCAGTAGTTATCTCATCGGCAGTTGTAGAATAGGACTTGTAGATGGAACAAATGTTGATGCCGCAAGTGAATCTGACTTTGTTAATATATCCAAAAGTGATTTAAGAAATTCTTGTATCATGAAGAACGTGAACTTGACCCGATAGCATGTAATTTAATTCATTTAGACGAATAGAAGCCCGGTATAGATTTTCAAGAGCACTTACCCGATAGTCATCCCCATTTCTTATAGATTTGCTAGACTCTGTGGCAAAGAACTTGGGGACAATTGTTGGTTTGAAAACTAGCACAGGTGATTCAGAATCTGAAGATTTGCTCCCTCTTGGAACAGCAGACCATCTGTTGGATTCGTCTATGCGTAAGGAAGAAAAATTAAATCCCTCGGTTTTGTAATCATGTCCTTTGTTTTATAAATATGAACACATTGTCAATGTTAAAAAAAATATAGTTTTTTTAATGTTTTAGTACAAAAACATCTGATATACAGTATATAAATAGCAAATTGAGGACATTATAATAAAAACAAGCCTCATTTTAATAACATACTACTTCAGTTACTTATTGAGGTTTTGATATGGTGCTGTATTAGGCCGGGGTCAGACGAGCATTTTTGAGAGTGGAATGCACGTCAGTGAGGCATGTCCTCTGACTCCCATCTGGCCACCTCGCTGAGCGCAGTTAGTGCGCTCAGCGCTGCAAGGCTCGATCCTCCTACAGGATTGCGCTTTGCAGCTCCGTTGAATACGCGTCGTAGCACTTCGACAGGCTGCTGCGACAGACATGGGGAGGCACGTCAGTAAGGGCGCAAGTAGTGCGCTCGTCCGACCCCAGCCTTAAGATGACAGCCATATAATCAATCTAAGATGGCCTTGCTGTAGAAAGTACAATTTACCTGACTTTCCTTCAGTGGCTGATTGATAATCCATAGATGTGCCAAATGAAGAGGCATCACTTTTCCTCCGCTGCTCCTGTAATTCTCGATCCCTTTCTAATGTTTCCTGGATCTCTTTCTCAATCACATTGCGAGACAAGGGTCTCAGTCTTGTATTATAGATCGCCACAGGTATTGTGTCATCACGAGCTTTCTCTGTCCATTTTGGACTCTGTTCTGTATCCTCTTCCGCTTTCACCTGTAGTTTCATTTTCCAAGGCTGAATGTGAAAATTCGCCAGAACTATTTTTGCTGAAGGTGCTTCCTTTTCCAGTGAATATGTAGGTTGGTTAAAATCTAGAATATCATCTGCACTCTGCCTCCTTGATCTATTGAAGTTAAGTTGCATTGGCTTTGATGTATCTCTTCCATTAAGAGGTGCATCCAGGACAGTCCAGTTGGTGCTTTCAGAGGTCTGCTTACCGTCTACTAGCGATATACCATAATTTGTATCTAAGTCAACGGTGTTTGCCCTAGAAATTTTCTTTATGGTTTGCGGCTGAACAGGAACATCATCTAGCTGCTCAAAAAGCTTCCTGCGCTCATCTAGCTCTTGGGCACTACCTTTGTCATACAATCCGGCCACTTTCCCTTCACTCTTCAAGTCTGCCTCTCTTTTAGCTTCTTTCTCAATCTCTCTTTGGAGAAATATAGCAGAACGACTTCTATCTTTGCTCTTCTTATAGGTCTGAGCATCAGAAGGCTGCAAAAACCCTTGATTTTTTACAATTTCTACCATCTCTTTGGTTTCTATGACACTTGGAATACCTCTCTCCTTCCGTAAGCTTTCTTCCCTTTCAAGAGCTAAGCGTATCTCCCTTTCAATTGGTGTCTCATGACTAGGGTTTGGGATATTCTCTGATTCCAGTGGTATCTCTGGGGAGTGTACCATTTCCCTCACATCTCTTAATTTATCTTCTCTCACACTGTCTCTTTCATCTGCGGGCAATTCGGAGAAGAATTGCTTACGTAGTAGACTGGAGCTTCTTTCTCTGCCATTTACTTCTAGAGCTCTTGAAGACTCATTTTGCTGTGCTTTCACTTTAAGTGGTACCTCCTGATTGTCTTCCATCTCATTCATTTCTGGACTCATGTAATTTTCATTGATTGATCTATAATTGTGGCGGGTGGTCCTTGATTTTCTTTGTGGACTAATCGGGAGAGCATTTTGGTTTTTCTCCAACTGTAAAAATTGCTTTCTGGCAGCTTCAAAATTTATCTGGACTCTGTCCACATTCATTTTGTCAGGTTCATTATCTAACCCATTGTGGTCAATGGTTGAAGATGTGGTGTCCGCATCTTGTTGAGTGCTGATCTGCTCTATATTCATGCTTTTCCTTTGCACTTGTTTTTTTATTATTTCTCTTCTCTCTCTCTCAAATTCCTTTGCATTTTCTGGAGTAAACTCACGTGAACGTGGTTGGCCATCATCATCTTCATCACCTGCAAATAACTTGGTTGGACTGGTCTCAGGAAGATAAGCTCTTACACCGAAACGTTGGTCCTCTTTCAGCAACCTCAACTTTCTGTCCCTATCTTGCATGTTTTTATTTGTATCGTCTGCACTTTGGTCGTGTTCATGGGTAGTACTGATTTTGACTTCTGACTCCTCATTTAAAGTAGGTTTATTTCCTGATGAGGACAGGGAGAAAATTTGTCTTCTTGTAACTCTGTCCATTGTTGAATCGGAAGCTTCTGAATCAACTTGCTGTTCAGTTACAGTTAACGTGTACTGGATCAGAGTATCTTCGTTATTGTTCTGGTTGGTGATTACTTCAGATGTGTCTTCATAGTCGTTTTGTCCATCTGGCTGTGAGGAACCTAATTCATCTGTAAGAGTCTTTGCTTCTGCATTCACATGAACCTTCAAAATATGGAAAGAAGAAAGAAATAATTATAAAAATATAATTATAATTAATTTCACATTTGGAAAAGAATTAAAGAGTATCATATGAAGATTTAGATATATGTCAAATTTAGGGTGGAAGACAAAAAAGTGAGAATAAAACCCTCGGGGCCCTGTTACAATCAACGCACTAAAACAGGGATGCTAAGGTGGATAATGCGAGCCTGCAGCTTTCTCCTTAGCGTCCCCGTTTTAGTGCGATATTATGGGGCAGGCACTAATACAGCAGCCTGCCTCGTAACATGGAGCTAAGTCTCAGGATGCTTGAGGCAGCACTAAGCGCCACTGCGAGCATCCCCTCTATGGAGTCCATAGGACTCCATTGATGCTTCCACTGCCAGTCACATAACCTGCAGGATCTCTCCTCTCACGAGATCCCAGGAGAAGTTCCTCCTGCTAAAATAGTGAAGGAACTGCCTTCGCATGCGTTCCTGCAGGACTTGACCCCTGATTATGTGTATATATATATATATATATATATGTGTGTCAGAAGGCAGGGTATGGTCATGGGGGGTGTTTATGCTCCCCTAACAGTGCTGCATTACGGGAAAATGTGAATTTATTTCTCTCCTAGCTCTTGAAATTACTTACCAATCCGTTCCGCCTGGTCTTTCCTCTCCTCCTACTCACCAATGTTGGCACTGATATATACACAGGGGGCCATATTACATAGTTGGTGCTAACTTAACCAGGGGCTGTTGTTAACTTAACAGCTCCATAGGCTATAATGGCTCTGGTAAGTTTACAACAGCTCTGGTTAAGTTAGCACCAGCTTTGTACTATAGCCCAGTGTGTTCTATTTCATATCAAATTGAATGTATGTTAGTCAAATTAAAAAGATCAGACCTATTAAAAGTTAGGTTTTACATCTGTACCCTATCTACCTAATTCTTTGACCTCTAGGCCAACCTTCATTTCACTTGAATACGAGTATCTACTCGGGGTTACATCCCCTTTTGGCAGATGGAAGGTACTGCAGGGCACCTTCCCGATACCAAACTTTGCTGCTTCGTCATAGGCCAGTGCTCCACTGCAGTTTGCAGGTAGCTCAGCAGGTGAGGAGTACAGTCTAGGCGTTCTGGATTGCCCAGGGAATTCATCACCAGCTGGGTAAAAACATTCACAGTGAGGGATTCAGACAACCCCAAGCATGAGGTGAAGCTGAAGAACTCTCCACAGAAGCCCGGAAGCTAAAACTTTGTTGAACTGATCTGAAAGTCAAAAAGGTTTGTATGTTTTTTTGTTACTTAGATGGCTGCAAGTCAGCCTGCCCTTGTTAGCCAGGAATTTATGTTAGAGCCCAGAGGTGCTATTATTTCTTTATTTCATTATTTTTTTGTTTTATGCCAGACCTTAACCCTTTAATGCTGTGGGGCATACTATGCTGTCCCAGTGGTGGTTGGGCCACGGGCTGGCATAGCACACCCCACAGCCTGCCCATAGAAGTTATCAGCCCCCACCTACATTGCGCGTGTGCCAATCACGTCATTAGCTGCTGCGGGACGCAAAGTAGCAGGTCTGGAGGCCGGCCTCAGTTCTAGCAAAGTGTGCTATACCGCCCCGCAATGTTGAGGTACCGCCTTGCCCCTGAGAGCTCCCAGCGACAAGGGGTTAAAATAAAATGGGCTGTATTTTCCTGAAGACCATATGTTTATTAGGTCCTGGCTCCAATATGGTGGACGAGGCAACAAACTTATGGTTTGTGAAAGGAATACTGTTAAACTGAAAGAAAGCTTTACCACAGAAAAAATGAAGGAGGTTGTGAAAGCTATGCTGCAGGCAGCAACCACACAGCATCAAGCTACTGCCACCCAGCAATAAAGCCTTTCACTCCGTCTCCTACAGCAACTGATGTGAACCCAGAGAGGATCAACAAAAGGTTAACTGTGCTGTGTAGCTAGGGAGACTTGGGAACAGTGGTCAACTCCACACAGAAGTGTCATACAGCCTATAATCCAGATGCAGGAACAGATGGCAGCCATTATGCCCATAGTTAGAGAACACATGGAAAAAAACTCAACATCAGCTACAACAAAACCTCCAGGATGAGTGCATTTTAAATCAGGAGATAGAGTGCGAGTTATATTGCCCACCGTTAAGAACAAATTCTTGGCTACATGCCAGGGGCCATATGAAATAATTGAATGAGTGGGAAACATCAACTATAAATTAAGACAGCCACGAAGACAGAAGGAGTTCCAAATACACCATGTGACTCTGCTCAAACCATGCAAGGAAAGGTAAGTGCTTGTGGGTATAGAAGCACCAGCCCTCCCCACAAAGACTGCCAAGGATCCCACAGTCAATATACACTATATTGCCAAAAGTATTCGCTCACCTGCCTTGACTCGCATATGGATAGGTGAGCGAATACTTTTGGCAATATAGTGTATCAGAAACACTGACGAGCCACCAAAAGAGGGAAGTAAAAGACTACATTCGGCTGAACAAAGATGTCTTTAACCCTGTTCCTGGGAGAACTGGTATAATACAGCATGACATTGTCACTGAGCCAGGGAGAAGGATACTTCTTAAGCCTTACAAAATACTCGAAGCCCACAGTGAAGCGTTGGGATCAGTCGTGAAGAAAATGCTGGAGCTTGGCATAATTGAAGACTCCCAGAGTGACTGGAGTAGTCCAAATGTGCTTATGTCAAAACCTGATGGCATGATTAGGTTTTGCAATGACCAACGGAAGTTGAATGCCATATCAAAGTTCGATGCATATCCTATGCCGAGAGTTGATGAGCTTGTAGAGAGGCTCAGGAAAGCCTGGTACCTCACCACAATGAATCTGACCAAGGGTTATTTGCAAGTACCACTTACAGAGCAAGTGAAAAAAACGAATGCCTTCTCTACTCCAGATGGTCTTTTCCAGTACAATGTGTTACCTTTTGGAATACATGAGGCTCCAGCAATGTTCCACGGAATGATGGACCGAATGCTAAGACCTCAGGTCTACTATGCCACAGCTTACTTTGATGCATAGTCATACATGCCGAAGATTGGGAATCACACCCACCAAAAGTACAAGTTGTCCTAAACTCCATATGAAAGGACGGCCTGACAGCAAACCCTAACAAATGTACTATCAGCATACATGAGGCAAAGTATCTGGGGTACTCAGTAGGGAGAGGGCTAGTCAAAACACAACTCGATTTAGTTGAAGCTATACAAAGTTGGTCACATTGGGAGAGGGCTAGTCAAACCACAACTCAATAAAGTCGAAGCCATACAAAGTTGGTCACATCTGTTGACCAACAAACAGGTCAGGACGTTCTTGGCCTTATTGGCTATTACCGGAGATTCATCTCCAATTTCCCTACCTTAGTGGCTCCATTAACTGACTTCACTAAAGCAAAAGCTCCAGTTATGGTTACTTGGTCACCTGAAGCTGAACAGACAATCCAAAGGCTGAAGGAGGCCATTTGTGTTTGGCCTGTGTTAGTCACTCCAGATTTCTCCAAGGAATTCATCCTACAGACCAATGCATCTGATGTGGGACTTGGAGCAGTGCTTTTCCAGGAGAGTCAAAATAAAGAGCACCCGGTGCTCTATCTCAGCAGTTAACTCCAACCTAGGGAGAAGAACTATTCAATTGTTGAAAAGGAGTATCTAGCTATTAAATGGGCTGTTGAAATGCTAAAATATTATTTTTGGGCAGAAAGCTTCAGCTAGTCACTGACCATGCCCCACTCACATGGATGAGCCGAAACAAAGAAAATAACAGTACAGTTACATGCTGGGCAGGATGTCAGCAAGGTAATGCGAATCGTGTATACATACACTTATGGTAATGGTTGCTCACCACACTAGGGCTGAGCTGGGGGGGGGGCTGCAGTGCAGACTATAATCTGATTATCCCAGGGAAAATGTGTGATATTAAAGGGGTCACAGGGTGGTGATTGGGGTCCCTGAGCACTTGGAGTTTAGGGAGGGCCAGTGCTCCACAACGCAGTTTGCAGGTAGCTCAGCAGGTGAGGAGTCCAGGAGTTCTGCATTGCCCAGGGAGTTCCTCACCTGCTAGGTAAAAGCGTTCTTAGTGAGGGAGAGAGCAAGAACCTTGAGCAAGAGGGGAAACTGAAGCTCCCTCCACCGAGGAAACTAAAACTTTGAATTGAGCTAAAAAGCCCAAAATGTCTGTATGTTCTTTTGTTTCTTAGATGGCTGTGAGTAAGTGATTTATGTTAGAGCCCAGAGGAACTAGGTTTTTGTTTTGTTTATTTTTTTATTTTTATGGCAGACCTTAAAATAAAAAGGACTGTATTTTCCTGAAGACCGTTTGTTTATTGGGTCCTGGCTCACAAAATGTATATATATTGCACAATGTTAATATGTATTATCACTGATACCTTTATTACCCTGCAAGTATTTTGTTGACTGTCGTCCCAACAAATATGTTAATAAAATAAATTCCTATAATCCACTTACAAAGTAATATAAATTCTTCTGCCATAAACTCCTTACAACTGTGGTCAAAGTTTCCCCGGGTATTTGTGAGCAATGCCTTATCTAAACAACATTCTTCCTTATTCTTGGTTAATAATTAGTATTACAGATCCTTAAAATATGACTTGTCTTGAATTTTTAGGTTTTCTTTTTAGCAGCATAAGCTTAGGCTTGACTGGGGGTGATTGGTACATGAAACTTGTGGCCTGTACTAGGGCTTGATAAATTTAGGAACCAAGGACAAAGGTCAGAGAAAAAGGTCTCTACATGCATGCAGCATAGGATTCTTTCTTCACACACACTTCAAAGGCACAGCAATCAGAATTCGATCATACCTGTACATATCAGCCAAGCAAACCTTCACACATACACACAACTTGCCACTGACACATTAGGCTTAATATGCTCACATAACAATAATCACCTTCAGTTTCAAGTACACTCATTGCCATGTATCACATATATCATGTAACACTTCTCTCTTGTGTTCCTGTGCTCCACTTTTCTGAGGGGCCTTTTTGCTCTTCTAGTGTCCTTGGACCCTGGTTGTTTCTCATTGTGGTCATGGACACGTCTATGACCAAGTGCTACATTACCCTCTCCTGTGTCCCTGTTGCTGACATTCCCCTCTTGTGTTGATCTAATGTATAGAGAGAGAATTTACTGGTATCCTTTATAGATTCCTGCAGCTAGCTTTTCTGAAATACATTAAACAGAAAGGAAATAACTCAGCACTCATGTATTTTAACACACCTCCAACACAAATGTATCAAAATGTTGCCAGAAAACACAACCATTGATAATATTTAGCTGCTGCAGATACAGATCCAAATATAAATGATTACTAAATGTGAAGCTATATAGCATCTATCTACTCCTCAAGTTTGAAAACATTATATCAAACTCTTCAAATAAGTCTGCAATTTGCACTTTAGAAGCAAAATATAAGGTGTCCAAAAACATAAGGCCCCGTTCACACTGTGCGATTTGAAAATCACGCAATTTTCATATTCGCGACATGGTGCGATAATGTCGCGCGATGTCGCGGTTTTTGCAAAGCACCACCAATACAAATCGCAAAATCGCAGATAGCAAATCGCAAAAAAAGGGTCATGTACCAGCGACATGCTACTGCGACGTGCGATGTCGCGCGGCAAGATGTAAACAGCTCCATTGAAATGCATTGGAGAAGATACACAGTGCAACATCGCGTGGATTTTGCTGCGACGTCGCGGCAAAATCCCACAGTGTGAACGGGGCCTTATACTTTGTAAAGTTGAGTTACAGTGGCATTGCTTGGTCCCAAAGACACCATGGGCTATGTTACATTTATGGTGCTAACACAGGGACACTAACGGGGAAAATCTGCGCCTACAGGTTTCCACTTAGCATCCCTGTTTTAGTACCATATTACGGGGCAGGCGCTAATTCAGCAGTTTGCCCCGTAAAGCAAGCACTACCCTCCTCCTTGATTTTTGCAGCCACGGTACAAGTTAACCACAGCTAGAAGCTGGTGCTAACTTTTTCGTTACTGTATCAGTGCGGTAATTAGTGTTAGGCTTTTGTAATCCTAATGCCAACTACTGATTGCGCTCCCATGTTAAGCATAGGGAGCACAAAGTACAGTAGGCTCGCGCAAGCTAGTGCAATCACTGATGCGGTAACAGATTTTATGAAACCATTAGCGCTAGGGATGTAATATTGGGGGGGGGCATGCATTAAAGTCACTTAACCTAACGTTACCGCTCACATATCTGAGCACTAACAATAGCGTTAAGATTGTAATAGAGCCCCATGAGTTTCTTCACAAAAAGTGAAAAAGTTATGCCCGAAGAGGGGCTGGATTTACAAACAGACAAAGTAGGCATGTGGATTGCCAGTTGTCACCACTTCTCACTGCTCTCCAGGAAGCTTTGTGGACAGGGGAACTCTCAGGTCACCAACAGGGACATGAAGGAACTTGTTTCCTTACACTCGCCTTCTTAGGCCAGTGGCAGACGAGCGCTCTATGTGTGCCCATACTGACTTGCCTTCCAACGCCCGTCGCAGCATTGTGACATGTCGACTGGGCCAGCCACACACTGTAGCACGCTCACGAATTGCGCGCACTACAGCGGACATGCTTATAGCCTCCCCGTCGAAATACTGCGATGTCTGTTCGATTGGGGCTGCAAAGCACGATCGTCCATAGGAGGATCGAGCCTTGCATCGTTGAGCGAACTATCTGCGCTCAGCGAGGTGGCCAGACGGGTGTCAGAGTGGAAGGAACATCCACTCTCATGGATGTTCCTTCCATTCTGCAAAACTCTCGTGAGACACTGGCCTTACTGGAGCAGGAGCTGCTCTCTTGGACCGGTGCACCAGGTGGGCACTTGGTTCAGTTCAAAATTGTGCCGGTAATGAACAGATCACATGGAGACCTGGGCCTGTCTTGGGCTAAAGTCTCTACAGACCATCCCTAATAACATCCAGAATAAGTGACTTTTTAAAAAGTATTTATATAATTCTTTGTCACACCTTACAAATATGTATCTTCTGTTTCCTGGTATTCCTATCATACTGATAAGAGACAGATAATATGATCGTTTTAGTTCCTGTCAAAGCATATCTCTTCGATGCAACAAACGCATAACAAATTCAGGGGAACTTCATGGAAATACAGCTATTTAAATTGTGGTTAAGGTAACCCAAACCTGGTCTTGAAATCCTCATTTTAGAAGTCCTCTAATTTCAGCACAATAACGTTAATTGGTGCATGCTAGGACATGGTTTCAATAAGGGTACTTTAGGCAAATATCCAGGCAAGTTAATGATATACAATATAGGACTGCAAATTACAAGACCCTGTTGTGCAATCCTTAGAGAATACTTATTGTGCCTTGTGTTAGTATTGTGGTACTGTTGTTCCGGTAGCCATTGACAGCGCTGTGAGTGTGTGTCTCCACTATTTTTGCAGAGGGAACAAAGTTCCCATTTGCCCCACGCTCTAAAAAAAAACTTTTTTTTACGGTTTCAGTTCTAGCTTTCTGTTTAAGTCACAATAAATGTTATTTTTTATGTTAATTACTATAATGATTCCTTATAACTCAGCCTGACTATAATTTCAGTATCAATATCAAATGTGAATGAGGGCCAGGGCCAGATGAAAATGATTGGTGAGTTTCCACACTTCTTTCTGTTGGACTGACCTCTGTATATATACAGTCAGGGTTATTCAGAGAGAGGTGAAAACCTTGAGAATTGCCAGGAGAATGAACAACCTAGACCAAATAGCCAACTTAGAAAGTGAGATAAATGGGAGAATTTTTCTGGTTTGACTATTTTGACCTAGAATTTTCAATTCTCCAGTCATTCTCCTGCTTTTCACCTCTTTCTGAATAGCCCTGAGTGTGTATACACACACACACACACACACACACACACACACACACGGCTTCACATACGTAATGTCTACAGTTGCTTTTGAAAAAAGATTGTATCAGATATATACTTTTTTCACATGTATTCCCCAATCAAGGGGCTATATTCCCTATTTTGCACTAACATGGGAAAACTAACGGGGAAAATCTGTGCCTGCAGACTTCCCTGTAGCACCCTCATGTTACCACGATATTCCGAGGCAGGCACTACCTCAGCACCTCGCCCCGGGACAACAGAGCTAACTGCTGGGATACTCGTGGTAGTGCTTCTGTGCCAGTGCAGGTATCGCCTGAAGTCCATAGGACTCCATGGAGGGTTCCGCATCCAGCCCACTCTTGCGAGATCGCAGATTTGTTCCCATTCTTATTATGCTCGCGAGGAGAAGAAGCGTTGGATCGGACCACTCTTCTTGCTGCGAGATGAGAGGTGAGTTTCAGATGTAATGGGGGGGAGTGTTTAGGGGGTGCTACATGATTTTACAAATGCAGAATCCTGTAGTGCCTGCTTTTGGGAGGTGGTAAAATATGGCTGTTTGCATCCCTGTGGTAACTAGCGGTAGCACTATGGTATACATATTTATCAAAATGCTAATTACTTATTGCACATCCTATACTTAACATGGGGAGCCCAAAGTACAGTAAGTTCACAGAAGGGAATGCGAAAACCGATGCGCAAATGGATTGCTAACAGTGATAGCGTCAGAAATGTGCCATGCATTAAACACACTTATCCTGGCAGTAACGCATACATATCAAGGTACTAACATTAGCGCCAACTATGGAATAGCGCCCAACAAGTGGACTAAAATCCATTTAAGACTTAATTTGCTCCCAGCTTTATTAACCTCCTTCACTGCTGAAGACGTGTGGGGAACGTCATTGGGGGGGTCCACTCTATATGCGGATGACTTTTCCCACACGTCTTCCGCTAAGGAGGCTCTCCCGCCCTATACTTACCTCTCCCTCCAAGGTCCCGGGGTGGTCTGACTACCTTGAAGTCAAACACCACTTTTATACCCCTCCCGCACTGACATTATCGTGACGGGCGCGATGACATCAGTTTCAGGCACCCCCGCCAAAGCTGGAAGAGTGCCTGAAAGTAGGGGGGGTCCTTTAGACCCCTCTCCATCCTGATCGGGAGGAGAGTAAAGTAAAAGAGAGGCAACGCTGGAAAGTTCACAGTGTGACCTTTCCAGCGTTGCCTCTCTTTAACCCCTGAGGTGCCGGTTCGCGATTCCGGCACCATTCAGCGCCGGATCGCGGACCGCTCCCAGAGGTGGCTGACATCTTGGATGTTCCCCATAGAATATATAACCGCAAAGGCATGGATGATAAAATGTAAAAAAATAATTTTACACGCTGTAGATTGAAATTTGAATGGAAAAAAAAAAAAAAAAAAATCACTTTTTTTTTTACATTTTTTGCTATAGCATTCTGACAGGAAATTACGTATTAATATAATAATGATATATTATGAATCTGCCAAAGAAAAAGAATATATAATGTGTCTGGCTCGTATAATAAAACGTGACTTCAAATCACATTTAAACAAGATGAGCAAAAATTTTAAAAATGAGCTCAGCACACAGAGGTAAAATGGCTCAGTAGTGAAGGGGTTAAAGAGGAGAGTTGGCAGCCATGCTGGCAAGATTTCACAAGCCATCATTCCTTTCATAGAAATAAGGACTAGATTCCAAGTCACATGTAAACTTAACCAGAGCTGTTGTAAATTTACCAATTCCATAGATTTTAATGATTCTGGTAAGTTTCCAACATCTCTGGTTAGGTTTATCCTTGACTTCTATCTATCCCCTTTTATCTAGCCCTAAATGTGTGTTTTAGTACATTAGGTTTAGGTTAGTACATTTTAGAGTCTTATACACAGCTTGTGTTTAGACAGGAATAGGCGAAGAATGCTTTAATGTATGTATGTGACGGTTATGGTTTCTCTTGGGACGAAGGGGACGGGGAGGGGAATGAGAATGGTCCAGCACTGCTGTGCGTAGCTGATAAGCCACGGTCACAGATGGTTCTAGGATCGTCTTATACAGTCGTTTAAAAAAACAAAAACACACTGACTGTACACGTATCAGAAAAATAAGTCAAAAAGCTCTGCAAACAGATACACTTGTCCATCCTACAGGCATGTACATACATATAGATTTATTCACAAGGATATTCATACAAGCTGAAATGTATCACTGAATTTATAAGATTAAATCCCACACATTTATATCTCAAGGCGGGGCTGTCAAACTCCAGCCCCCCAGATGTTTCTGAACTACAACTCCCATGATTCCCTATTGCTCTCTAGGAATTCTGGGAATTGTAGGCATGAATGTTCGTGGAGTCGTGAGTTTGACAGTCCTGCTGGAAGTGGCTTAATTAGTAAAATAAAACATGTGGAGAAGTGACAGAGCAATTTTTAAGCCAAAAATTCAAGTGGGGAAAAATAACAGTTTTTTTTTTTCCGATTGACTGACTTTGTCTAAAAATGTGCAGTTATCCAAGTCACTTCTCTGTGATTGCCAGTCTTATGGATACAACTCAATACCTGACTAGGAATTGATTGAGACACTGCACATCTTAGGCCGGGTGCACACTAGGCGTTTTCTTCTGCGCACTAGCGTGCGTTAAAAAGGACGCATTTTATGATGGAAGAGATGGTAGACGCTAGATGATGCGTTCATTTTGGCGCACGTCGTAAAAACTGAATTTGAGTTGAATGAAGAAAAAAAAAGGCTGGGCATTTGACGTTCAGCACGCGGCCAATGTCACGTCATTCCTAGCACAACAGCCTTGGTGTTTCCATGACGGACGTCTTCAGCTCGTGTTATGCTTTGCGCACGTACTACGTGTGTTCTTCTCTATCCGCGTAATTATATGCTACAACGCACGTCATAAAGAGCGTGACAATGTGCGCTAGTGCGCAGAAAAAACGCCTAGTGTGCACACAGATTCACATTGAAGAGAGATTCTCCAATCCAGATATACTTCCAACTCAATGATTTTTCTCATTATTTTGCTATTTCTTGCTGGCTTCTCTCCCAGGTTAGTGAATTACCCTGTAACCATTGTTGTATTGAACACATTAAGGTTTTATATATTCACACAGTCAAAAGGTTGCTCAAGCAGACCATCCAAACAATAGTTTATACTATCTTATTAATTTTTTTGATTGGGTAACAAAAATAATAGACACAGGTGGTGCAGTAGACATTGCTTATTTAGATTTCAGTAAGGCTTTTGATACTGTTCCGCATAGAAGGCTTATCAATAAATTGCAATCTTTGAGCTTGGATTCCAATATTGTTGAATGGATTAGGCAGTGGCTGAGTGACAGGCAACAGAGGGTTGTGGTAAATGGAGTTTATTCGGCGCAAGGTCTTGTTACCAGTGGGGTACCTCAGGGGTCAGTACTTGGACCCATTCTCTTTAATATTTTTATTAGTGATATTGCAGAAGGTATTAATGGAAAAGTATGTCTTTTTGCTGATGACACAAAGATTTGCAACAGGGTTGACGTTCCTGGAGGGATCAGCCAAATGACAAATGATTTAGGTAAACTAAAAAAATGGTCGGAACTGTGGCAATTGAGTTTTAATGTGGATAAGTGCAAGATAATGCACCTGGGGTGTAAAAACCCAAGGGCTGAATATAGAATATTTGATACAGTCCTAACCTCAACATCTGAGGAAAGGGATTTAAGGGTTATTATTTCAGAGGATCTAAGGGTAAGTAGTCAATGTAATAGAGCAGCAGGAAATGCTGGCAGAATGCTTGGTTGTGTA
This sequence comes from Leptobrachium leishanense, assembly GCA_009667805.1. Lineage (NCBI taxonomy): Eukaryota > Metazoa > Chordata > Amphibia > Anura > Megophryidae > Leptobrachium > Leptobrachium leishanense. The sequence continues at coordinate 288,583,562 of CM019063.1, read as the reverse complement.
GGGAGAGGTATTAGCAGTAGGAAAAGGGAAGTGCTCATGCCACTGTACAGAGCACTGGTGAGACCTCACTTGGAGTACTGTGTGCAGTACTGGAGACCGTATCTCCAGAAGGATATAGACATCTTAGAGAGAGTTCAGAAAAGGGCTACTAAAATGGTGTACGGCTTGAAGGAGAAAAGTTACCAGGAAAGGCTTAATGATCTCAACATGTACAGCTTGGAAAAAAGACGAGACAGAGGAGATATGATAGAAACATTTAAATACGTAAAGGGAATCCACAAGGTAGAGGAAGGGAGGATATTTAAAAGGAAACAAAGTAGCAAAACAAGAGGACATAGTCTTAGATTAGAGGGGCAAAGGTTTAAAAGTAACATCAGGAAGCATTATTTTACTGAGAGGGTGGTGGATACATGGAACAGTCTTCCAGTTGAAGTGGTAGAGGCCAACACAGTAATTGAATTTAAGCAAGCATGGGATAGGCATAAGGCTATCCTAAACAAAAGATAAATCCAGGTTAAGTATCCATGTAATTGGGCAGACTAGATGGGCCGAAAGGTTCTTATCTGCCGACATTTTTCTATGTTTCTATCTGTCTAATCTAACCTCTTCATCGTCTCCATCAACACTTGTTCATATTATTACCACTCCTGCCCTCCTCTCAACTAATTCCCAACACAAATGACATACTAAATATGTACGGTACAGCCTGCTCTCATTATACTGTACGTCTCTAGGTCAGTTACTTACCCCATGTCCGGTTTGCCTGGTCTGTTCCCTTCGACTACTCAGAAAATGAAAAATGTGCTAGATCAGGACTGGCAGGCAAAGTCCGGGGAGCATTCGGGTGACACACCCAGGGGATAGGAGGGATCTAAAGTCAAGAATAAATGGTAATTTGGAGTATAGTACAAATTGTGACTCATTAAGAATGCCAGGGAGCTGGGGAGAATAAACACCCATCAAGGTGTTCTATTCCCTATGAACGTTAACTGTTATACTGTCCTGTCTTTACTGTGCCCATTGTACAGAGCTGCGGAATATGCTAGCGCTTTATAAATAAAGATTAATAATAAAAAAAGATTAATAACTGTAGAGTTCAGGTGACTAAGCTTTAATGCCAGGATAAGTGACTTTAACGCATTCCACTCTTATTACCTTCCTCACGCTAAAACCCTGAAAAATCTGTTAACACATCGGTAATTGCACTTGTTTGCATGAGGCTACTGTACTTTGCGAATCCTATACTAAACATGGGGAGCACAATCAGTAATTAGAGTTAGGATAAGTAAGGTATTACAAAGTGCTAGCACTAATTACCAAACTGAAGCACTAACCAAAAATTTAGCTACACCTAAAAGCTGGTGCTGATACTGCTTTTGTGCATCCCCACAGCAAAAATACTCAGTAATGTGTGTATGAGCATATCACAGAGCTCCACAGCAATAAACCTCATAGTAATGTGTGCTGTGTATGAGCATTCAGTGTTATATATATGGGAGATCTGATTTATGAGTAAGAGTAGTTAAAGAAGAAACTGTAAAATTCGGAGGGGTGACACCAGAGTTATGCGTTCCCTCACAATATCAAACTGTCCCCAAATCTGGCTTAATTTAAACGCACCCTAAAGACTCTTCTGTTTAGGGAAGCCAGTGGCGGAAGTACCAGGGTCGCAGCGGTCGCAGTTGCGACCGGGCCCTGGCATTCCGCCACTGGAGGGGGGCCCGGCGCCGCCCGCCAGATTCCGGCAATCAGCGCCGGAATCTGGGAGCCGCGCGCTGGCCGTCCCTCTCCCTGCGAGCGGCCGCTGACATGCAGCTTGGCCGCTCACGTGGGAGAGAAACCACCTGACCAGCGCACGAGATCCTCTCGCGAGACCTCGCGCTGATCAGGTGGTTTCCGGCGTGCGGCCAAGACGCATGTTTCCAGCGGTCGCTCGCCTCGGAGGAACGGAACGCCGGCGGAGCCTGCCCTGGGCCTGGGGCCAGCAGAGGTAAGAGCTGGGGGCAGTATATCCATGAGCTGGGGCAGAGCTGGGGCAGTATATCCATGAGCTGGGGCAGTATATCCATGTGCTGGGCCAGAGCTGGGGCAGTATATCCATGAGCTGGGGCAGTATATCCATGAGCTGGGGCAGTATATCCATGAGCTGGGGCATATCCATGAGCTGGGGCAGAGCTGGGGCAGTATATCCATGAGCTGGGGCAGAGCTGGGGCAGTATATCCATGTGCTGGGGCAGAGCTGGGGCAGTATATCCATGTGCTGGGGCAGAGCTGGGGCAGTATATCCATGTGCTGGGGCAGAGCTGGGGCAGTATATCCATGAGCTGGGGCATATCCATGAGCTGGGGCAGTATATCCATGAGCTGGGGCAGAGCTGGGGCAGTATATCCATGAGCTGGGGCATATCCATGAGCTGGGGCAGAGCTGGGGCAGTATATCCATGAGCTGGGGCAGAGCTGGGGCAGTATATCCATGAGCCGGGGCAGAGCTGGGGCAGTATATCCATGTGCTGGGGCAGAGCTGGGGCAGTATATCCATGAGCTGGGGCATATCCATGAGCTGGGGCAGTATATCCATGTGTTGGGGCAGTATATACATGTGTTGGGGCAGTATATCCATGTGTTGGGGCAGTATATCCATGTGTTGGGGCAGATATCCATGAGCTGGGGGCAAAAATATCCATGTGTGGTCTGGGGGCAATATATGTCCATGTGAGCTGGGGGCAATATATATATCCATGTGAGCTGGGGGCAATATATATATCCATGTGAGCTGGGGGCAATACTATCTTTTTTATATTGCAGGAAAAAAAAAAGGTAAAAATATGGATCTTTTTTGGGGGGGGGGGTTGGGGGGGCCCTTCATGGATTCTTGCACCGGGGCCCTCAGGTTTCTAGTTACGCCACTGAGGGAAGCCTACTATCTGACTTCGTAACAAGACATCCGACCGATCCAAAAACGGTCCTCACCTCTCCTTGCATTAACTCATCACTGCAGCCCCCCCTCCTGTTTCTATCCCTCACCCCTTGAGATTGTAAATTCCCTTGGGAATAGGGCCCTCATGTCCTCCTGTATCTGCTGGCAGGAATACTGACCTGCCTCCTGTATGTATTGTAGAATTGTCCTGTCTTTACCCATTGCACCTTTGTACTACACTACGGAATGTATTGGTGCCTAATAAATAATAATAATTATCAGCACCTAATAAATCAGATATTCACCTCTCATGCCACGGCAAGAATCGGGGATCCACCGCATCACCTGGCAGTGAGCAAAGTGAGACTGGGGGCCCATAGTCGCTCCGCAATCACTCCATGGCGCTGCACGCTCTTGTGAAGGCAAGTTCGCGCAGGGTTCATGGCCCGGCAACGGAACCATCCATGGAGTCCTATGAACTCCAGGAGGTGATTCTCATGGTGGCCCGGAAGCGCTACAGAGAGTATCACTGAGGGTACTTGTGCTGCTTTCTTAGGCAAAGCGCTGAGACAGCGCATGCCCGGAATCTATATGGAAAGCTGCAGGTGCAGGTTTTCCCCGTTAGCATCCCCATTTTTAGCATTAGAGAGGGAATAGGGCCCAAGATGTCATGGTCACAGCATCAATAGTATTCCCAAGGGCATGCAGTGAGAAGGAATTCTGTATAGAACCTTTGGTGTAAACACATGGATACAATAAAGATAAAATTTGGGTGTGCATGTGTGAGGGAATTCTTGTGTAAGTATGCATTTACGCAGAAGGTTAATTAATACTGCACATAGTCCAATGCCCTTGATGGTACATCAATGGAGCAAAGAGCCAAGCACACTGTCATAAAATTCCAATTTCATTCAGGAAGGAGTTTAATGAAAAAAAAATGTAAATGTGTAGTAAATTATAAGACGAAACAAGATTAACTGCAAGGTGATAATTTTTTATTTTCAAGCTTTAGCCTCTCAGACTTGGAAAAGCCCTAAATGTGTTTAATATACTTTAATAACAGAACATGTTTTCTATTATTGCATCCGTAACACAAATATGTGAAAGGGAAGGCACTGTAGTCTACCTACAATAAGTAGCACCAAAAACAAAGCACTCATACAGGGTTATTCAGAGAGCGGTGAAAAGCAGGAGAATGACTGGAGAATGAAAAATTCTAGGTCAAAATAGCCGATTTGGAAAGTGAGATGAAAGGGAGAATTTTTCTAGTTTGGCTATTTTGACCTAGAATTTTTCATTCTCCTGCTTTTCACGCTCTCTGAATAACCCTGAAAGTTACAAACACATCAATTCAGGACATAATCTCATAAATACTAAGCAAGTTGTATATAACATTTTTAATACAGCATTAACAAGCACGCGGACCAACCAAGTCAGAAAATAAAACAAACAAACAACAAACACTGATCTATACAACAATCCCCACTCTACACCAAGCACACAGTCCATCAAAGACAGAAAATAAAATACACACCCAACATCAAACACTGCTATATATGTATATAGTATTCCCCATACAACACCAAGCACACTGCAGAATAACTAGCAGGGTTATTCAAAGAGCTCCGAATTGCTTGAGAAAGGTAACCGAACGCTGAAAATCAGCGTTCGGTTACCTTTCTTGGCCATTCAGCTAACCAGAGAGCAGGCAATTCGCCAAATCCTGGCGAATTGCCTGAACATACGGTGCCTGTTCGGTTCCTGTTCGAGGGCAGTGAAATCCCCATAAAAAAGCACTGCTTCGGCTATTCAGAGAACACAAACCAGCAGTGAAAGGTTCCCCTAATGCCCTGCCATTCGGTGGTTTAATTCGGCAAGTTTATTCAGGAGAATCCCATAGACTTCAATGTTAAAAATATTCCCGTTTTAATTCGATATCTAATAAACCGTTCATTATAAAATTCTGCAGTAAAGAGTCTCTTTATTTATAGATTTTTTAGGATATTTTAAGCATTTTTCTGAATTAATTTTTTTTTTTAAAAGTCCGATTGTTTTTTTTTTTTTTAAAGTTTACTTATATTTTCTGTAACAGCCCTCTTTATTATCATTCCCTGGACCTCCTGTGTAAATTTCAGACATTTTCGCTCAGTAGTTTCTTTGCAAACAGCGTTTCACTTTCACACATTCATACAAACTGTTTTCCTAATTTATTCACTGCCTCTTCTGCTGTGTCGAAGGCTGCAAACGGCTCCTGCTCGGGCTTTTTCCGTGGTTTTCGGCAGGTTAATCCAGATGTTTTGGGGGTTTTCGGCGTGGTTTGCGGTTAGTTTTCGTGAGGTTTGCGGCAGCTTTTCCCTGCAATTCGGGGACCCTGTGGTGTTTGCTGAATACACCGCAGGGTCACCGAAATGAGATCGGCAAAACAAACCGATTTGAAGAGAACGAAAAGTCACCGAACGTGAGGTAACTTTTCGAATCTCTTTGAATAACCCTGATAGTGTATAAGAAAGTTCTATACATATGAGAAATATTGACATTTTTTGCAAAGCACACAGCTCTAAATATTGTAATTCGCTACACAGCACAGTACCCGCAATATACACAATATTGTTCAGTACCCATGACAAATGCATTTATTTATCAAAGTATAGCAATGAGTCTTCAGCAAACATCTGCACAATAAGTCACAGCATTGCACCTGTCTGCTCACCTGTTCTCGCCGCTCCAAACCGCCGCAAAGGACCTGCCATGGAGCAGGATATTTAAGCATTTCGTATGGTGATTTATCACCAGCCACGAAGGCCGGTGTCAGGGATTGCAGGAGTCCAACCACTGGAGACGATCAGGCTGTGACAAGCTCCGTGCCAGGGAGGTGACTATCAGTCCTAGAGAAGAACACTCAGAATGAACAGGAAGGTGGAGAAAGGAGGAACAGCAATGAACTTGTGCACACATTAAAGAAAAAACTCAAGTGTGTATATAAAATAAGTGTACATTGGTAAAACAGACCTGTCACTGTGCACCTCCCACTGGCCAACAGAGCTCCTTCTCTAAAGAGTATACTCTATATCTCCGCATAAAACGCAACATACTAATTAATTCTAATTAAACTGATATGCTATCGTATGAATTTGAACTCCAAACTCATTATGTATATAATATTTAGAACTTAGTTACAACATAGAATTCCGATTTCTGTGTAAATTTCTCTTTCTATTTGCTAAAGAGTTGTCTTTCGTGTTTTTATATAACCCAGTATAAATCATGAGCTTTTATGACCGACATAAGGAAGTATAGTGATGGATAAATCAATAATACTCATCGTAATCTGTATATGTTACCACTGAGTGAATGACATATAATTACCTCTTGAACAGCTGAGATGTTGAGACCCAACTAAACTGGATTTTTGGGCGACTTGTCATGAATCCAATAAGGGGAGAGAGTGTCAATAGCAATAAACTCTGAAGCGGTCATACTGTAATTTGGAAAATCAATGGCTTATTAAGAAAAGAGCACCCTTAGACATTCCCAAAATGAAATCTGCTATACCTGTAGTGTCTCCGGGTGAGGGTGCAGATGAGAGGGGGAGACCGCAGTAGGGAAGCTACAGGAGGCCGATCAAGAGCGGTACCAGGGGGAGAATCCAGAGGTGAAGTCAGACAAATCCGGGTCAGGGCAGATGATACAATTTCAAGAGTGTAGAATACAAAGCAAGAGTTCGGTACACACAAAAAAGGGAGAGCTTTTTCGCACAGAACTTCACTAAAGATGTTGGACAATACTGCAGCAAGGGATTAGAGGTGTAGAAGGGTTATATACGTCACAAGTGACAGACCCTGCTGAGTTGACCCCTCACCTGCCCTGAGAACACACCCCAGCACAAACCCCTAGGAGGCCTCCAGCCAATCAGCCCTCTCCTCCCCAACAGCCCACCCATCATGAGAGTCCCTCTGGCCCAGGTGCCATCTTGGCCACGTGCCTGGAGGATGGACGCCACGGCAATTTGCGTTCCGGAATGAGCCCAGTTAGTCTCTGTCACCATTCAATGCAGATTGAGTGGCCAGAGACAGCTGAGTGTGCTACCTCAACCTCCTCTCTTCCTCCGTGGAGGTCTCAGAGGGCTAAATTCAGTGCAGGTGTTTCGTTTTGCTCACAAAGCCAACATTAGCGAGCGATCATCTGGTTTTGTAGAGCAGGATAGGGAAGCTTTCCTAATCTGCTTCCAGCCAATGACTCCCAATGTGCACGCCCTGAGAGCCTATGCATTGGCCAGAGGCTTGCTCAAGCACCCAGTCTTTTGCTGATCAAGTCTGGTCAGTGCTGGAATAAAGGTAAGTTTAGTGAGAAAAACAAGAGTGTATGAGATTGCTGAGAATGGCAACAGCATAAGTAGCCTGCTCTATGGTAGGTCCCTGCTCAGGTCTCACCTGAGCAGGTTTTAGCTCGATGATGCCTAGACAGACAGACTTCTATCTCCCAGAAAGTGGCCATAGCTGAAATGCCAAGGAAGTTTCCTCTGCACGAGCTGAACCGCAACCCCTGTTGATCATTTCGGCCTTGTTAGGCCTCGTCAGGAGGGAATAGCGGATACTTCTAAAGCTATTTTAAGATGGGAATAAATAAATAGTTTCTGAAGCCGACACAAATCAAAATGTGCATTATAACAGTGGTTTACATAATATGTTTGAATACCTTTGCATGTTAGTTTGCTGTTTCATTGTTAGTCATTGCAGATTTGGGGCCCTATTCCATCTGAATCAATCATATGCCCTAAACAAGCTGGGCTCATTTGACATGGAATCACTCCCTTTATATGTGTTGGCATTTTCCTTTTTTTGGGGAAAGGATTTTACCAGGAAGGATACATTGAGATTTCTCTCGTTTTCAAGTACCGTATATACTCGGGTATAAGCCGACCCGTGTATAAGCCGATCCCCCTACTTTTTCCCAAAAAACCTGTGAAAGGCTTATACGCGAGTCAATAAGTTAAGTGGGATATTGCCCCAGCTCACACATGGATATTGCCCCAGCTCACACATGGATTTGCCCCAGCTCACTGCCCCAGCTCATGGATATGCCCCAGCTCATGGATTTGCCCCAGCTCATGGATTTGCCCCAGCTCATGGATACTGCCCCAGCTCATGGATATGCCCCAGCTCATGGATATGCCCCAGCTCATGGATACTGCCCCAGCTCATGGATATGCCCCAGCTCATGGATATGCCCCAGCTCATGGATATGCCCCAGCTCAAAGGATTTGCCCCAGCTCATGGATTTGCCCCAGCTCATGGATATGCCCCAGCTCTCACCTGGATATTGCCCCAGCGGCAGCCAGCTCTCACATGGATACTTGCCCCAGCTCCGGATCCAGCAGGGGTTGAGGGGGCCCAGATGCCGGGCAGCGGGAGTGCCTGCCCGGTCCTGAACAGCGTGAGTCCGTCCGTGTTGAAGGGGATGCGGCTGCGTGCGTGCGCAGGTCACGCGGTCCGGCCAGTCAGGTGGTACAGAGACTCAGTACCACCTGATTAGCCGGACCACGTGACCGGCTGCGCCTGCACGCAGCCGCATCCCCTTCAACACGGACGGACTCACGCTGTTCAGGACCTTGACTCGCGTATAAGCCGAATCGCGGTTTTTTTGACTCAAAATCTGAGTCAAAAAACTCGGCTTATACGCGAGTATATACGGTATGTACCGTTAGGTGTCTTGCCCAAGGGCACTTACTGGAGAGGTGCTCTTATTGGGATCAAGCCCATGTCTCCACAGGCTCTCTCCACGCAGAGCAGTGATGTTACCTCTACTCCACCCAGCCGGTTCCTTGCTGACATATAATTGAAAAAAGGGAGTTACTATAGTATGCACAACATTATTATACATAACCTATGCAGACATTAGTTTAATGGCTCAAGGCACTATTTCAAATCAGAGCCACAAGTTTTGATTGCAGCCTAGAAGTTGCAAAAACTGTAAATTACGGGCTCCTATACCTTGTTCAGAAATGAATACTGCTCTCAAAACTCAGCTGGTAAGTGATGTTGCAAAAGCAAAATTACTTAAGACTGAAGTATAAATAGCTTTAAAAAAAACATTAATGTCTGATCCCACGGTACAGAGGGCAACACGGCCAATGCACCCTACTTTCTTCCGTGGCCCTAGGGCAGGGGTAGGCAACATTTCTCTGCCTGAGGGGTGGATGCAACAACTGTGAATGCATGGAGGGCCGCATTCACTTACAACGCTAGTAAATGATGATAGTATTGTAATAACAAGGGATGCACAGATACCACTTTTTTAACACCTCTCATGCCCCAGCTCTCATGCCCCAGCTCTCATGGATATGCCTCAGCTCTCATGGATATGCCTCAGCTCTCATGGATATGCCTCAGCTCTCATGCCCCAGCTCTCATGGATATGCCTCAGCTCTCATGCCCCAGCTCTCATGGATATGCCTCAGCTCTCATGCCCCAGCTCTCATGGATATGCCTCAGCTCTCATGGATATGCCCCAGCTCTCATGGATATGCCTCAGCTCTCATGCCCCAGCTCTCATGGATATGCCTCAGCTCTCATGGATATGCCTCAGCTCTCATGGATATGCCTCAGCTCTCATGGATATGCCTCAGCTCTCAGCTCTCATGCCCCAGCTCTCATGGATATGCCTCAGCTCTCATGCCCCAGCTCTCATGGATATGCCTCAGCTCTCATGCCCCAGCTCTCATGGATATGCCTCAGCTCTCATGGATATGCCCCAGCTCTCATGGATATGCCTCAGCTCTCATGCCCCAGCTCTCATGGATATGCCTCAGCTCTCATGGATATGCCTCAGCTCTCATGGATATGCCTCAGCTCTCATGGATATGCCTCAGCTCTCAGCTCTCATGCCCCAGCTCTCATGGATATGCCTCAGCTCTCATGCCCCAGCTCTCATGGATATGCCTCAGCTCTCATGCCCCAGCTCTCATGGATATGCCTCAGCTCTCATGCCCCAGCTCTCATGGATATGCCTCAGCTCTCATGGATATGCCTCAGCTCTCTCAAATTTGCCCCAGCAGTTCACCTCTGCCACCGCGTGCTGTGCGCCGCCGTCTTTGGCTCCCTATGAGTGACCGAAGGCAAGGAGCTTCGGCTGCTCGCCTGGGGGAACCACGTGACCAGCCACGCTCAGAACGTGGCTGGTCACGTGGTTCCCCCAGGTGAGTGGCCGAGCCTCCATGCCTCGGACACTCATAGGGAGCCAAAGATGGTGGCGCACAGCACGCGGCGCCGCCCCTGTTAAGGCCCGCGGGTGTTTGTCATAAAATCACAGACACCCGGCCGGCCATAAAAATCCAAACCCCCGGACAGAAACCCAACAGACACCCGCGGGCCTTAACAACAGGGGCGGCGGGCCGTAGGTTGCCGACCCCTGCCCTAGGGTAACCTAACTCAGAGTCAACCCCATACAGTCCTATAGACTCCAGGCCTCGTTACCAGCAGCTTTCAAATATTCCGACTTAAGCCACTAACACAGAGTCTCAGTCACAATAATTACAGTTCCAAGTATTTATAAAGGGCTAATAAATTCCTTAGCAATGGGTGAGACGGAATAACAAATTTACATACAGTACATGTAAAACACACAGAACAGTAGGAGAGAGGACTCCGCTTGAGAGTTTACAATCTAAGAGGAGAGGGGTAACACACTAGGTGAGGGTAAAGAGCTGAGCATGTGAACTAGCGGGTGCGCCAAGGGCTGAGTGGGAAGATCATGAAGTGACCTGATAGGCATCTTTAAAGTAATGTGTTTTCAGAGACTTCCTGAAGGACTGAAGAGTCAGAGAGAGTCTAATGTAGCGGGGGAGGGAGTTCCATAGAAAGGGGGCAGCTCGGGAGAAGTCCTGAAGGCAAGAGTTGGGGGGGGCAGGTATTTATTTATTTAAAGGATTTTACCAGGAAGGATACATTGAGATATCTCTCGTTTTCAAGTATGTCCTGGGTTCAAGAACATTGAGTTGTTACACAAATACAAACTAGTAAAATGCAAGATATTAACACAAAACAAATATACAGATTAGCAGAAAATAAATATGTATGAAATATAGTCACTGTGTTACATTTTTACAGCCGCATTCTGTATCCAGGTATGTTAATAGAGATCTCTTAAGGGACTTTAGCCTGGGGGAAGATTTGATGGTATCTGGGAGGTTATTCCAGCACAAAGCGACAGAATGAGTTATACAATGTAGTAAGTTTCTAAAGGTGCGTTTGCGGGGCCGCTGCATACATTACATCTCCGTATTCAACAGCCGGCAAAGCATTTGTTGTACAATCTGCTTTTTTACCGCGTGGCTCAGGCAGGATTTGATTCTGTACAGGGCACCTAGTTTGGGGTAAAGTTTAGATGAGAACTGATAGCATCAGATCATTGGCAGAGCGAAGTGGACAGGATGTACCTGCAAATAAGGGAGGAGATGTAGGCAGGGCGAGGTTATGGAGAGCTTTGTATGTTAGCACCAGTATTTTGAATTGTATTCATAAAAGGAAACATGGAGCCAGTGTAGAGATTGACAAAGGGATAAGGTGCAAGAGATGCATGAGGTGAGGTGGATGAGCCTGGAAGAGGCATTCATAACAGACTACAGAGGGAGAATCTGGGAACTCTTAAGGCCAGAGAGAAGGAGGTTACAGTAGTCAAGGTGGGAGATAATAAGAGCTTGGACGAGCATTTTAGTAGACTTCTGATTAAGAAAGGGATGGATGCATGCAATGTTTTTTAGGTGGAAGTAGCAAGATTTGGTTAGCGACTGATTTCATTAACAACAAGCCGCAATGGAAAGTGGCTGCGTATAACATATCGATCTGCGAGCTGCTATTAATTACTAATCGGTTGGAATAGGACCCTTGACTTCTTGCTCAGGGTAATTTCCTTTTCCAGATTATCACATAATATACAGCTTCCATATTAAATGACATTTTATACGATTATGCTGTAAAAATATAATGAAATCCAAATTGCTATTTTTTTTCTTTTACAATTGAGATACCAGTCCCTGTTTCCAAGCAATGCTGTAATATAAAAGTAAAGTTGAACAGCCCTTTTCTATTTAAGGTTTTATATTTTTTTTTTTTACAAATATTAGGGAATCTGACAGTCTTTTTACTGTGAGTATTTGAAAATTGACGTTTAAGAGGTTCTAGGTGTTGACATGAAGTATAAGCTTTTTAAATTATAACAGTTACACATTGAATGAGAAACATGTAGTAATATAAAACATTCAAAACGTGTTTTTGCTGCCTCCGACCCCACCCCAGTTAAGGTGTCTGTTATTTCTGTCCGTCATTTGCGACCTTGGACTCTTTTGGTATCGATAGCTTGTATTCTTGGCAGCTAGCCAGGGAGAAATAATGCTTTCACTTCCTCATATCCTTCCCATACTCTCTTGCTCCATGATATTTTCATTTTATTTTCTGTCATGGCTAGTTACTGAGCCAGGAGTGGTGGGGAATCCTACAAATATGGTGAATTACTACAACGGCTATTTTTCCAGCTAATCGAATTTACTTGTCAAATTTGAAATGATGCGTCAGTTCCCAACAATTCCAGTTTATTAAATAATCCACAAAGGTTTCACCCTTCTAAGGTCTTAAAAACCCATTAAACTAAACATAACATTATTTTACTTCCATCAAATTTTGAGCCACAGACTTTATTTTCAGCTCGAGTCTCACAGTCCTGGGTTTCTGGTACAAGAGGAAGCTTGGTGCTACTCACAGTATGTGTGACCTCTCTATATTAAAGAGACGCTACCACTTACATAAACTGTAACTAGATTACTTGTGCATTACAGATAAAAAAAAACGTTATAAATCACACGCTCTTTGAAGTAACTGCATGTAAAAAGGAAAAATAATTTTTTTTTTTTTTAAATCCTGTTGCCATTTTGGGGATTTTTCCCATATGTAGCATTTACCAAAATCTTTGCAAAAACCTTTACTGCTCTTGTTTATTAAACCTACAATATTTAACAGTTTATGAGGTGGAAGAGGGAATATTTAGATAAGGCTGCAGGGGGCGTATTGTGATGTCCAGGATACTCGTGATAAGAGATGGCAACTGAATGAGATAAGATGGGAGCTTTAAGTACTTCCAATCTACCCTCTGGTGATGTCCTTTGAATACATCCTATACAATACAATAATTTGAGTTGGTGATCAACCAATTTACTTCATTCTACAGCTATTGCCACACAGTGAGGATCAATTGATGTAAATATACTGAGGAGGGGGCATATAGTGACACTTATAGAGTAAAATATTTTCTTACCTAAACATACAAGATAAAAACAAGGTACATATAAGATATCAGCAACATAAAATAAACAAAAAAAGAACATTTAATTTCTTGGTGGTAGTGGCTTTTAAGTGTATAACAACAGGGACCATATTATGGAGCTCTGAATATCCAAGATATTCCTGCATTAAATTCAGGTAACTGTCACAGCCACCTAATACAATTAACATATGTTGCTCAACACAACATTTCTGCCCAAAGGCAATGTGGGTAAACAGAAGACAAACCTGTGAGCAGGCACTGAGCCTCAAAGCCACAATCAGCCTTTCCATATGAACAGGTGAGCAGGGTTTCTGATTGGAGACAACTTAAAGTTTGGGCAAAAGGTAAGCCTGTGTATGCACTTGGCAGTAGTACAGTGTATGATAGTAGTGATAGTATGTGTATTCTTTTAGCATGGTGGTTTGCACCGTACAGTGGGTGTAGGGCAATGGTTCCCAATCCTGTCCTCAGGAGCTGTTGATGGGCCAGGTTTGCCAGATATCTGAAGCACAAGTGATTTGATTTGCTGCTCAGTGATTGCAGGATTCAGTCTACATTTCCCCAAGGTAATCCTTAAAACCTAGCCTGTTAGGAGTACTTGATTACAGGGCTGGAAAAAACTGGTGTAGGGCTTTACGCATGCCTCTCGTCTGTGGTTTGTTGGTGGCACTGAATTCTGGCTCTTGTACCGTATCTTGGTTTCCAATTTAGGCCACCAGCGAAAAAAGTATAATTACCATAAGAATACCCAATATACTTAAATTAACTTGGAGGCTTGAGTAAATATAAGTGGTCATGATGGCAGTATTCATTACCTCTCCATTTCATAATTGCCCCTGGCCACCAGGACGGTGATCCTAAGTGGAAGGTCTTTCCTTCACCAAGAAGGCTGACATTTAACAGCCACTGGACAGCCTTTTGTGGAGTTGGGTACTCACTGATCCACTATTACATCTACGTGATACTGCACACTGAAGTACCTGAGCGGCCTCTAATTGGCTGCATACATGGTAGTTTTTTCTCCTTGGTTTTGTAGCTACAACGAGCATCTAACCCTTTCACTACCAACAACGTGTAACCTCTACTTTGTATTGTAATACAACAAATACCAAACATACCATATAACACAAGTTTTGCATACATTTTTAAAGCAAGATTGGTGTGACCCCTGTAGAGAAACATAATTCCCAGAGAGCTCCTTTGTGTCATCCTGTAATACTGTAAAGAAGCTACAAGGAGCAATCACCATCCACTCTGTAATAAAAAGATCAGCATACATTTACTGCCTTGTCACAGCAGCCATGGAGAGGACAGAACATAGGGAGAGCTCTGGGGTCACTCACTGTTGTACAGGAATAAGACTCATGGGGTAATAATGGCTGAAAATCCCTGTACAAGTACAGATACAAGGTGTTACTGTAATTTCCATACCCAGGCATTATGTCACATACTGATATTTTTTTATTCTTTTGGTATAATTTGTGGCAGCTGGTTTGCTAATAATCTCATATGATCACTAAAAAAAACAATTTTCTACTATCTTCATCACATTAACTGTATTCAACACAGGCCATTTCCACCTTCACACTAATAATGCAGACACCGTGTGAAATTATGTGAGATAAAGGACACCTTGGGTTTAGAATCTTTCAAAGTATAAATGAATACATGAAAAATAAAAATTAGCATAGTTACATTAATTTCAATCTTTTAATTATTTTGGAATAACTATGCAAACTTTCTAGTTTACCATATATTTCATTGTTAACTGTGCATCCAATGTTTCAAATAAATGTTATATTATTTTTTCCAACAAAAAGCACCTGGCAGTGAATGGGTTAACCCTTAACTCCACCATTATGTAATCGATAGCTCCTACTATGAATTAAATGTGAACACCATCCAGTATTAAATTCCTATAACCCAAACTCCCCATTATGCCGAATCCCTTTCTAATCTAAATTCAAAAGTAACCTCATTTCCAGTCCTAATCTTACTATAGCCG
The DNA here is from genome assembly GCA_009667805.1 of Leptobrachium leishanense. Classification (NCBI taxonomy): domain Eukaryota; kingdom Metazoa; phylum Chordata; class Amphibia; order Anura; family Megophryidae; genus Leptobrachium; species Leptobrachium leishanense. The sequence goes on along the minus strand of CM019063.1, from coordinate 288,568,327 downwards.
TGTCAATACAAACAGACCCATTCTGAACTTTGCTGCCACATCAGGTTTCATGTTCCAGTTGGAATTTGAACCTCACCATTTAACTAAATATGTCACAGACAGACCCATAAATGCTCATGCAAACAGGCAAATTTTAACAAGCTTAAGTCCTGATTTACTTTTTATGGCTTGCAAACACCGACCATAGTCATCGCTTATCTGCGTTCAGCATGATGGGAATTACAGTCCGATTCAGCATGATTGACACTCCTTATCTTTCCTGCTGCTCAATAACTAGCTCATCTTTTTCTCTTTCCTATCTTATCTTCCCATTGTCCTTTAAAATAAAATTCTCAGTGATAACAAATTGCCTTGTACTAATTTATTTCAGCTGTTTTAAGCAACACATTCTAACCAGAATATTCCAATACACTGACAGCTTAGACCTGGCAGTCCCGTGCTTATTCTTTCCAGCTACAATTTATCTAGCTGTCACCGTTCAGAGAATAAAGCGTATACGTTTTTTAGTTCACTCTGAGAATTTGCTGGCTAGACCATAGGACACAAAAATACAATTAAGGCCCGTGTCAGACGAACGCAGTGATCACATCTGTGTTGACGCACATTTTAACGTCCGTCGTAGCATAAAATTATGATCAATAGAGAACCACACACGAATAAAGTACGTCCTCACAGAAGTGCGGACGCACAACGCACGTGGCACCGGTCGCAATTTAGGCAAGAATGTCAAACCACTAGGACGGACGCACAGAGTGCGCCACGTCCGCGTAGCTTTCTGTGTGAGTAATGGAACGTAGTCGGACGGACTGCATTTTTGACGGACAAAATGGTTTTTCATATCATGTATCAATTTTTTTCATTTTACATATTCATTTTATATCCCATCTACAGTCAAAAAACCGTCAGTCAAAAAAACAGACCGTGTGGTGTCTAGTACAGTATCATCCGTCAGAAAGTACGTCAGTTGTGCACGGACGCACAGTGTGCTCAGAATGCATTCGTCTGACATTAGCCTAAAACAGCAAATATTAATGGAAATAAAACAAACCTCTTACCGACCGCAGACATACCATGAATGGTTTCATAGCTTGCCAACCTTCTCATGTTATGGCACACAGATAAGAAGAAAGACATTGATAAGGCGCACCAGCAGTTTGTTTTATCACTTAAAGAATAAGTATTAGGATGATAAAATTGTGTTTAACGCTCTATTTGTTAACCCATCTCCCCTTTGTGCCATTACTCCATTATGTCCACATTGTGCCACTATCCAGTTACCCACATACCTCATTCTGCCATTGCACATCAATTTCCTATGGCACACCGGAGGACCATTCATGACACACCATTCTGCCACAGCAGTGGCTCATAAACACTGGTTTAACCTCATATTGCTAAAGAGATTACACCATAACTCTCGTTTCACAGTGAGTCCTTGAAGCATAAATACATTTTCACAAACAGTTTAAAACCCACCTGCCCCCATCCTTTGTGCTTAGTATCCATGTTCCAGTCTCTCATGCCCATCCGCTGCAGGTAAGTGGCATGGTGTGAACGCAGCCTGCTAGTCGCTGGCACAGAATGACCACGAGTGACTCTGGACAATAGTCCGGTGCTGCTGACAAAGAGACTGCACATCCAGGAATGTTGCTGATCACAGAGCCGCTTTTATTAGACACAAACCAAACATTAGCTTTTGAGCAGAACACCGGAGTGTCCGGAAACTTCAGGAGAAAAGGAGGGGAGGCGAGCGATGATTGTGGGTGTTGTTGTGCATGCAAAGGGAGGCTCAGGGCCAACTTTATTTTACCATCTAACCCATAAAGCAAGGTTATCGGGAGACCTCCTAGCTTCAGACATTTTTAGATTTGCTTCACAGTATCACAGCATCATGATACATGAACACACAGAGTAATCAAACTCAAAATAACAATACTGTGCAAAGTGATTTATGAAACTGTCTAAGATCAAGGTCATCCAGTTGAGAATTGAAGGACACTGTGGCAAACAGTAGAACCTATTCACAAAGTTGGAAATGAAGATTAGACAAGGGACTTGCATATTCTCGCCCAAAATAGCAGAATTGGAGAATTTTAAACTGTAAAAAAAGAAATTGATAATCTCACATTAATTGTATTCAGTTCACAGACTGGTAAAACCGCTCCATGCATACATGTGTTCTACTTTAATTTTTTATGGTTTGAAGTCTTCACATATTTTAAATTGTATGACTTTTGTTTTACATGTATAAAACCTATAATATGTACATACCATAAAGTCCTACAGCTGGAAAAAAAATGCTGGCAGTACTAATGCACATAATAAAAAAACCATAACAGCACAAGAACACGGTGCAATTAACTGATATTGTCTAACATGAAAAGACACTGTTCATTATACCCACATTGGGTGTGTAAAAATTCCCATGAGCATTGACAGGCAAGATAAAAGACATTTGAATTGTAGTAAATGTGAATACATCTGAAGAAGTTGTAATGTTTATTGCAATATCTCTAGTTCCATATTAGATTCCCATTACCAAAAAAAACATATTTTTCTCATATTCGGGTGAAACCATTGCAGACTGTAAGACCATCTGACCTGGACTGAAGCGTACCTTCCAAAGTTCCATGTCTAACTAAGGCTGGGGTCAGACGAGCGTAGTGTTCACGTCCGTGATTGCGCCTAAAAGTACGTCCGTGATAGCATGACAGAAAGCCCATCGGAGCCTGACACACGAAGTACGTCCGCACTGAACTGCGGATGCACAACGGCGGCGGCCCACGGACGCAAGGCAGGCAAGAACGTACAACCCCTAGAACGGCCGCACAAAGTGCGCTGCGTCCGCAACGTCCGCACAGCTTTGTGTGTGAGTGATGGAACGTGGTCAGACGGACTGCATTTATACGTCCAGCATTTTTCACGGACAAAATGGTTTTGCTTTTTAATTTATTTTCTCTCCTACATCCGTCAAAATATACATCAGTGAATAAACGGACTCTGTGGCCACTACTGCGTCTTCCGTACTGACATCGTCCGTGTGCACGGACGTACAGTCCGTAGAAATCACGTTCGTCTGACCCGAGCCTAATATGCAGTTATGTCTTTGCAGTTGCCTCGTGCCACCTGTATTACGAGTCAGTGGCTCTAAAAGAATACTGCTGTGCACCACTGCTGGTATTGTTTCCTAGAGTCCATATGATTTCACAGATGATATCGCAAGACAAAATTTACAACTCTTTATGGCAAAAGAATACCAGAGAACTATTTGTTCTCTATGTTCTTCGCTTTAAAGAGTGAGGACGTAGTGGATTGTGATCTTCTTTTCACCAAAAGACGTTATTTAATAACCTTTGAAGTTGCCACTGAATTGCACCAAACGGTGGATTTACCAGTTCGTTGCAATTTTGGGGAAGTTCGTCTATTCACTAAGCTGTCAATTCACCAAATACAGGCAAATTAACGGGGTAATACAGTGCAGTCCGATGCATTTCGGCAGTCTTTTGCAGTACTAAAATTGTCCCATAGAGAAGTATTGCTCAGTCAATTCACAGAACGCCAAACTGCACCAAAATGTTGGCAAAATGCCCTGATTTTCGGTGTTTCAGTTCGACAGGTTTAAACAGACGGATCCCATAGGTTTCACTGTAAGAACGAAAAAAAAATTTAAGAGACCCTTTTTATTTTTTTCATTTTCAGCAAAAAGCCTTTTTATTTTTTAGAAAACCTTTTTGTATTGTTTAGACACATTTTTTTGTTTCTCAATTTTTCAAAAAAAAAAATTAAATTTTTATTCTATTTAAAGGACCTTGCTTATTATTTTACACATTTTAGTACATTTTTATTGGTTTAAACACCTATTCCCAGAATAGAAGAGTTCCATTTTTTTTTTGCAGTTTGGTGGAATTCGCCGATGCCAATTCGTCTGATAAATGCTTCAGCAACTTCAATGACCATTTGAAGTAGTGAATTTGCCGTATTTTCTGCGAAATGGAATTGCTGAAGGTCGCCAAAATTATGGTGAAACACAAAGCACGCTTTGTGATTAGACCCTCAAGAGAATGGAAGTTAGTTTTACATTTATTTATGGAGCTGTTAAGTTCTTTTTTGCACACACGAATAATGATCTACTGGGCAATGATTGTTATTCATCAACTCCCACTACAGTTTGCATTTCCAACACCAACCATTAGACATGTGCATAGACAAAAAATTCAGTATGGTTTGGAGTAATTCAGAATTCAAAAATTTCAGATTTCAAAATATTTGGGCTCAACCAATTTGGAATATCAGAAGCTTCCGCTATTTCGGAATGGACTGATGTGGAATATCGGAAGCATCCGATTTCACGCAATGATGCACTGAATGAAGCATGTGCTCTAAAATAATGTGCATAGAATGACACATATGGAATGATGCCCAGAATGGAGAATATCCTCAAAAAAATGATGCACTGAAAGAAACATATGCTCTACAATGGCACACTGAATGACGCACAAAAGGTGTCAATAAAGCTATTTTGCATTATCCAATTTATCGGATCATATTCGGATGATTATAATCAGATCTATTCAAGATTTTTTTTATTCAACAAACCGGTTGTGTCACGTTCACTGTATCGCTCACCCTCGATAACCGTGGTGTGGATCCTTTTGGACAAACCTCTAAGCCCTCCGATCTTTGAGTGGTCGGGACTGCTAATCCTATAGCTCCCAGCCAGGGAGAACAGACACACCAGAAACACAGAGTACAACCTTGGTATATTGGCAGCAGGTCTCAGAACAGAACATGCACTCAGGCAGCAAGGGTTAATCTTAACAGCAGCTAAGGAGTAACCTGGGTCAGGCTTATGCAAGTCGTTCATACACAAGGTTTCAGAAATGGCGTGGTCAGGTAAACAATCTGAGTTGGCAACAGACAGGTTCCTCATACAATCAGGGTCAGCGTTATGCAGGGTCAGTATACTCTCTGAGTCAGCGTTATGCAGAGTCAGCATACACTCTGAGTCTGTTCTGGGTATTTCATACACACAGGCTTGGTCAGAGGGAGAATAGTCAAGAAGACAGTCCGAATCCGCAACAATCAGGTTCCTCATACAGTCCAGCTCAGCAACGTAGCAAATTAAACAATAAATCAGTGACTCGAATGAACGGTACACTAGCGATCCGGGAAATAAACTCCACGTCAAGGCAATGAGTCGGTATGCGCGCCCTGCATTTAAGGCCAGCGGCTCCGCATCATCATGCTGTGCCCTGCCCCCTCATTAGGCGCACTCACGCTACCCACTTGGCACCCGGCCAGCCACCAGCGTGGAAGGTGCTGCCGGGTGCCAAGCATCCCCCAGGATGGCTCAAGACCCCCCATGCTGGCAGGATGTGACATAACCCCCCCTTACAGACAGCCACTGGACGACCACCAGGCGCAGAGGGGTGAGAAGCATGGAACTGACGTACCAAACGAGGCGCATGGACTTCACAGGCTGGTAACCAAGCCCTATCCTCAGGACCATAGCCCTCCCAGTCAACAAGGTACTGTAACAGCCCTGACCATACGAGAATTCAGGATGGCACGGACCTCATACTCATCCTCACCTTGGGACTGAACAGGTGGAGGAGGCACGTTAACCCTAGTGTGCCTGTTACACGTAAGGGCTTGAGAAGGCTAACATGAAACACATTGTGTATATGCAAATGTGGGGGTAGTGCCAAGGCATAGGATACAGGGTTCACCCTGCACAAGACTTTATAAGGACCAATGTACCTGGGGGCCATCCTCATAGAAGGGACCAGGAGTTTGATGTTACGTGTGGAAAGCCAGACTCTATCCCCCACAGTATACACTGGGGCAGGCCTTCTACGTCTGCTTTCTCTTTTTGTTTTTGGATACTGGCCTCCATAACCTCCTTGACTTTTTCCCATGTCCCTTTCAATGAGGCCAGATGCTCATCCAGAGCAGGTAACGTGGTATCCTTAAAGCTAGAGTGGAGCATTGGAGGATCGAACCCATACACCGTATGAAAAGGTGAATGACCTGTGATTTCACTGTCTGCATTATTCAAAGCAATTTCTGCCCATGGCAAGAGGTCAGACCACTCATTCTGTTTTTCAGATACAAAGCATCATAGATACTGTTCGACATTTTGATTAGCCCTCACAGCTCCCCCATTCATTTCTGGATGATAGGCAGAGGAGAAGCTTAATTGTATACCCAGATTTTCACAGTACCCTCTCCAGAACCTGGACACAAACTGAGTGCCTCTATCAGACACAATGCCTAGAGGAACCCCATGAAGCTTGACAACGTCTTGGATAAAGACTGGCACCAATTCCATGGCGGAGGGTACCTTGGCAAGAGGCACGAAATGAACCATCTTAGCAAATCTATCAACAATGGTAAGTATAACCGTATTACCATGGGATACAGGGAGATCAATGATAAAATCCATGGATAGTTGCGCCCATCGTCTCTCAGGAACCGGCAGAGGCTGGAGTAACCCAATGGGCAAGGCTTTGGGGTTTTTGCTTCTACAGCATATCTCACATGTGGCAATGTAATCAGTAACATCCTTTCGCATACCTGGCCACCAGAACTGCTTCTCCAGTGTCGCCATGGTTTTTGTTATCCCCATATGCCCAAAAGGTTTAGTATCGTGATAAACCGACATAACCTGTATTCTATCCTCTACAGGAACAAAGACTTTACAAGGTGACTTCTCAGCGGGAGCGGTACCTTGGACGGACTGTAATCTCTCAAGCAATGGAGAAGATACAGTAACTAGAGTGGTAGCGAGAATCCTCTCTTGAGGAACAATCAGACTTTGGTCAAAGACATGATGCTCGTACTTCATACTGCCTAGACAAGTAATCTGTCTTGGTATTCTTGGAACCAGGACGATAGGTAAGTACGTAATTAAAGCTGGACAGGAATAAAGACCATCTAGCCTGTCTGGCATTCAAGGGTTTAGCATCCCCAATGTAAACCAGATTCTTATGATCAGTTATAATGATTATGGGGTCTTTGGAACCCTCTAGCAGATATTACCATTCTACCAAGGATGCGACTACTGCAAGCAATTCCCTGTTACCTATGTCATAATTCTTTTCTACAGATGTCATTTTGCTGGAGAAAAAAACACAAGGGTGTAACGGTTTATCAGGACTTTCTGAGACAGGACTGCACCTATGCCAATCTCAGAAGCGTCTACTTCAAGCTGGAATGGCAAACTCGGCTCGGGGTGCAACAAGACAGGTGCCGTAGGGAATGCTTCTTTAAGCTTTTCAAAAGCATGCATGGCCTGAGTGCTCCATTTTTGGTTTTCTGAGCACCCTTTTTGTCATGGCTGTAAAGGGAGAAACCACAAAGGAATTTTTTTTTATGAATCTCCTGTAGTAATTGGAGAACCCCAAAAACCTTTGGATTGCCTTCAACCCTTGGGGCAGAGGCCAATCCATGATGGCCGAGAGTTTCTGAGTGTCCATCTGAAAACCTTCAGGGGTGATAATGTAACCCAGGAAATGACTGTTATATCGAACAAGCATTTCTCAAGTTTGCAGTATAACCTGTTCTGTTGCAGTCTTTTTAACAACGTACATACATGAACATGATGTGTCTCCATGTCAGGAGAGTAAATAAGAATATCATCCAGATAGACAATGACAAACACTTGCAAGACGTCCCTTAGGACATCATTCATGAAATCTTGGAAAACTGCGGGTGCAATACACAGACCAAATGGCATGACTAGGAATTCATAGTGCCCACTTCTCGTGTTAAATGCAGTTTTCCATTCATGATCCTTCTTGACTTGAACCAAATGATATGCCCCACGCAGGTCTAATTTAGTGTAGATCTTAGCACCTTTGAGGCGATCAAACAGTTCAGATATCAGAGGAATGGGTTAAGCATTACGCACGGTTAGTCTGTTAAGACCTCTGTAGTCGATACAGGGTCGCAGATCACCCTCTTTCTTAGACACAAAGAGAAATCCGGCCCTAGCAGGGGAGGAGGAACGGCGTATAAACCCATGGGCAAGGTTATCACGAATATATTCCTCCATTATCTCATTCTCTTTCTGAGAAAGGGGATACACGTGGCCCCTCGGGGGCATGGTACCATGTAGGAGGTAGATCGCACAGTCATATGGGTGATGAGAAGGCAGAATCTCAGATTTCTTTTTGTCAAAGACCTCCTTGATGTCGCTGTACCAGTCCGGTACTTCAGAAGATAAAGGAGGTGCAGTAGCCACGTTCAAATTACCAACAATTCTGCTTAAACCTAAACACTTGGACCAGCATTGTGAGCTCCATGAACCCATCTCGCCCACAGTCCAGTTCATGACAGGATTATGTTTCGCCAACCAGGGATAACCCAGAACAATAGATACCGTAGGAGACTCAATTATTTGAAATTTTATAATTTCCCCATGTAGGATACCTGTGTGAAAAGATAGAGGAATAGTGCCATGTGTAACATGTGGTCTCAACAAATGTCTGCCATCAATAGACTCAATGATGAGACGAGTTTCTCTCTTGACTAAAGGTACCTGGTGTATGGCAGCAAAACCTGAGTCAAGGACGTTCCCTGCTGAACCAGAATCAATAAGTGCTTCAGTGTCTAGCGGGATATTTTCCCAAGCAACAGACACTGGAACCACAACACGAGACCTCATTTTCATTTTTGACACGAGAGACACAACAGTCATGCCTAGAACCTGTCTCTCGGGGGATTCTAGACACAAACGTTTCCCGACAGGGAAGACCTCTTAGGTCGTTTGGGGCACTGCAACCAAAAATGGCCTTTATCAGCACAGTAGAAACATAACCCTTCTCTGAGACGATGTTGTCTCTCCTCACCCGAGATACTAGAACAACCTAATTGCATAGGTTAAGGAACTGCTTGTTCCACCCTTTAAGGTGAAGAAGTATGAACCACACGAGAAGTAGAAGGGGTTATCTGGGGAGGTTTGCGAGGCTTATCATGGCCAGACCTCCTTTCTCGAATCTGGTCATCGAGTGCAATACAGAATTCAATGAGGTCATCTAGCTCCTCTGGTAATGACATAGGAGCTAGTTCATACATCAAAGTATCGTTGACACCTTCTAGAAATGCTGTGGTAAAGGTATCATTGGGCCATTGCAATTCTGCTGACACTGTTTTAAATTTGATAGCGTATATCGACTACCCTGCGATTACCTTGCTTAATGTGCCATAGAGCCCTGGCAGCGCCAGTTGCACGCCTGGCAGGATCAAAAGTACGCCTAAGGTCTTTCACGAATTCAGTATAATTATATATCACGGGTTTTCTTAGTTCCCATAGAGGGATTGTCCTGAGCAAAGCCTTGTCTGTCAGATGATTAATTATGTACCCCACCTTGTCTCTGTGGGACACATACCAGGATTTAATTCAAACATGATTTCCATTTGCATAATAAATAACCTGCAAGTACCAGATGTACTATCAAAACTTATGGGAGATTTCAGACTAACATGAGGTTTTCCAGTAGTAGGAGGAGAGGAAACATTTACCGCTGGAAAAGAAGGTAGTGAAGCTTTGCTAGACTGATTCATCAGTAAACCCAAAGCCTGAGCGAATTGGTCCATGCGGTGGTCCTGCGCCTCCTGTTAGTTATAATATCACTCAGCTTAGACATCAACATAGACAAGTCTGTCGGATCCATGTATGGCCTTGATGTAATGTCACGTTCACTGTATTGCTCACCCTCGATAACAGTGGTGTGGATCCTTTTGGACAAACCACTAAACCCTCCGATCTTTGAGTAGTCGGGACTGCTAATCCTATAGCTCCCAGCCAGGGAGAACAGACACACCAGAAACACAGAGTACAACCTTGGTATATTGGCAGCAGGTCTTAGAACAGAACATGCACTCAGGCAGCAAGGGTTAATCTTAACAGCAGCTAAGGAGTAACCTGGGTCAGGCTTATGCAAGTCGTTCATACACAAGGTTTCAGAAATGGCGTGGTCAGGTAAACAATCCTAGTTGGCAACAGACAGGGTCCTCATACAATCAGTGTCAGCGTTATGCACAGTCAGAATACACTCTGAATCTGTTCTGGGTATTTCATACATACAGGCTTGGTCAGAGGGAGAATAGTCAAGAAGGCAGTTCGAGTCAGCAACAATCAGGTTCCTCATACAATGGAAAGAGAAAAGCGCCTATACAAATCCCCACAACCGTAAAGGCAAATAGCACAGCAAGCACACCTTGTGGGCTATTGCCGTGAATATATTTACCCTGTATATATCCGTATGGGTGCTGACTCGTGGACCGTGATTATACAGATTTGGGGTACATATGAAAAAAAAACACAAATATATGGCGTAGTATGTCTGTACAGTTAGAAGGAATTTGTGGGATGAATGCACTCACATATAGTAGAGCCTATAAACTCAAGGCTCAATACAGACGCATTATGGTTATGCTTTTATGGTTCTATTAAATACTTTTTTACTTGACCTACGGAGAGTGAAGGATTCCTTTGCTGCTAAAGGGAGTTGGTGTATCCCAATATATACCAAAGTGCTTATACGGAGCCAGTGGGTCTGCACAGGCTCATCATCACGTGAGTTCTCCATATTGCGAACTTTTCTTAAACCTGTGGCTTGACAATATTATACCATGGTCTGTGTTCTTCTCTTCTCCATATGGTTGATGTGAGTGATCTCTGATATCACACGAAGACGGGACGGGGTCATCCCTGAAGGGACCCACTGCGTCTGTATTGAGCCTTGAGTTTATAGGCTCTACTATATGTGAGTGCATTCATCCCACAAATTCCTTCTAACTGTACAGACATACTACGCCATATATTTGTGTTTCTTTTTTTCATATGTACCCCAAATCTGTATAATCACGGTCTACGAGTCAGCACCCATACGGATATATACAGGGTAAATATATTCACGGCAATAGCCCACAAGGTGTGCTTGCTGTGCTATTTGCCTTTACGGTTGTGGGGGTTTGTATAGGCACTTTTCTCTTTCCATAGTATTCTCTTCTGTGGGTTTTGGGGAAGGCCCATTGAGATCATAGCTGCCGTACTGCTCCACTCCCGTGTGACCACTCCCTCCACCACTCGCCGCTCCAGCGCTCCTTATATTTTTTGTATTTAAGGTTCCTCATACAGTCCAGGTCAGCAACGTAGCAAATGAAACAATAAATCAGTGACTCGAATGAACGGTACACTAGCGATGCAGGAAACAAACTCCATGTCAAAGCAATGAGTCGGTATGCACGCCCTGCATTTAAGGCTGGCGGCTCCGCGTCACCATGCTGCGCCCCACCCCCTCATTAGGCGCACACCACACGCTACCCGGCTCATCACTTGGCACCCGGCCAGCCACCAGCATGGAAGGTGCTGCCGGGTGCCGGGCGTCCCCCAGGACAGATCGAGACCCCCCAGGCTGGCAGGATGTAACAGGTTTCTTTTGATATCAGATCGATTTGAATCACAAATTGACATTTATTTGCCAAATTCCAAATTGATCCGAACCGTATTGCACATGTCTCCCAAGACTATAAAGTATAGAAAATGTAAATGATCAGCAATCTGCAATACAAGACAAAGTCGTGAAGCTGTTTGGAATAGCAGGTGGAGTCAGAGACTTTTTAGTTACTTTCACAAGCAAATATTTCAAGAAACCAAAAAGTACCAGCTCTCGGGGGCTCTGCTGAATTGTGTTTTAATTAGATGTTTCACACACTAGGATACCAGCAACGTTTTGGTCTACTGGCTTTCTAAAGGCTTTCCAAATCCACATATTCCATTATGATATACTTGGTGTTAACAACAAACATTTTAGATCAATATGACTAGCATTGATAAGATGATAAAGCCAAGTGAATTAATGTTTAGCATTACTGTTTAGCTGCGCCATTATCATTAGCAAACCATTATCCATTAGCAAACAAGTCCCGTCTTACTACAGCCAAGCAGCAAATCCCACTTCTGGCTCAGTTGTTTTGGTTGTCTACTGTACAATGATGCTTCCTATACTTTGCATAGGATGTGCCAAAGCGAAAGCAGCCGTAGAATGAGCTTGCAATCTGTATTGAAAAGAAGGTAGCCAGCTGCTGAAACCTGCTGCAAACCAAATTCACTTAATACTGAAAAAATTACCTCCAAAAATCAAATACTTACCCCTCATCTCATCACAGGTAGATGGACACTGAAAACAAATAGTTTCCAATTTCCATCTCCTGTCCTGCGTGAGACTGAGGTTGTGGACACATAATTTTAAACAGGTCTCGTCCAATTCTCCATGTAGTCGCCCAATAGAGCAGTGTTTCCCAAACATGTCCTCGGGACCCTCAACCAGGCCAGATTTTGCAAATCACCTTGGGGAAAAGCAGACTGAATTCTGCAATCACTGAGCAACAAATCATATCACCTGTGCTGTGCTTCACATATCTGGCGAGGCAGAGGGTCCTGAGGACAGGTTTGGGAAACACTGCAATAGAGGATACCTTCATTGGTATCTATTATCTATACCTATTAGTGGCACCTTAATATTACAAGTCAACCTGCTAACTAGCAGCTCACTCATGATACAACTGGTACTAGGGACCCGGCAATGGTTAACGTTCACACAGTATTTTTCACAGGCAGATCCCTATCACACCAGCTTCGCAACAATAGGGGCCTAGATTACCAAACATACCAGGTATGGTACCCACAAAGACCATTTGATTGACTGTTCCTAATTGTGAAAATAGCCATGTGTGAATGTTCCAATTTGAGAATAATCTCAATATGAACATGTACTGTAATTTGCTGTAAAAGTAACAGTTTATAAATGTCATTATATGTTGACAGGTCTATTCACTAAAGGTGAAACGCAGGAGAATTTGCAGAAGATGTGAAAATTCAAGGTCAAAATAGCTAAACCAGAAAATTCTCCCATTTATCCCACTTCCCAAATCGGCTATTTGGTCTAGATTGTTCTCCTCTCCTGCCAATTCTCCTGAGTTTCACCTTTTTAGTGAACAGACCTGTTAGTGTTTGTCGACAATGTATTGTCCCAAATTACAATGGAAAACAAAATATACTAGTTTTGCTTGTTGAAAAAATGCATTCTTGATAATATTTTGGTAATCATACACATGGTGTTATATCAATATCTGGTTTGTTACATTCTTCTGTATGTTGTATGTGTGACTGACCATGGACATGCATGACCATGTTTGTTTCTACCACCGGACACAAGACACTCTGTAAATATCAGATTATATGACACAGTTTATTGACTTACCGAGATATTTTACAATGAACTGGTTTGAAATTTGGGCAAAAGGAGCAAGGAGGTCGGGTGAGGTTCAGTAACAGGCACAGCAGGAATTCCGGAACAAGGGACAGAGGCACCAAAATGAATGTCCAACCTGGCCCCACTGCCTCTAACTCCAGCATGTGGTCCATGACCAAGGCATATGGGCAGGGTGCACAGTAAACAAATGAGGGTCACACGCTTAAGGAGACAATAGAACCCCAGAAGAACCTGCAACAATTCTCCATGCATATTATAACAAAGCTTCTCAAAACATCACAATCCTTTCCAGCATTGAAGAGGGAATACTTAAGCTACATCCACAAATCCCCACCCTTATTATCATCTCGTTAACATAAACACTTGTCAAATACGACATCCTGCAATAGTCCAATTGTTATATAATATGTATAATTGCACTGACCAGCTCTTCTCAGCATGCAGAATAACATGTTTTCTCACCCCCTTCATCAGAGGATGCTAATACATAATAATGCACACCGCACGCTTACTGGCATGTAAACCAGGACACACCAGCAGAATCCTTCACATATTCTAGCTCCTAGTTTTGATAACAGAAGATTTCGAGGAATAGTGTATGGTATTCTTGCAAGATATTTTTTATAAGCCCTCCATATTATTTTCTCTTTTTTTCCAGTTTACAGTTGAGATTACCTAATACTATAAAGTTCCGTCCGTTCATACCATAGTTATATTTACTTTATATAAACTTGCTACAATGACAGAAGCCGTTACGGGCATTGGGGTTTGGCTGGTATATCTATGTTTAAGATAATGGCAGTATCTTACGTAAAATATTATAGAGAATACTGCAGATTCTCCATGGAGAGGGAAGAGGAATAATGGATGGTGGGACACACAAGGATATTTGACTATTTATGAAGGTTAGTTGGGGACCAGGTTTAATTTTTAGTCATCTTTCATGTTAGTTGGGGATAAGGGTGGTCATTATTCTTAGTTTGGGACTAGAAAGTCCCATTCAAACCATAACAGGATAAATAATCATTTTTGTTTGGATGGAAAAGGCCAGGGCGTATTTATAACCCAGGTAAATTACAGGTTAAAGATGGAACTCCTATGTTTTGGGAGTAAGGATATATATGGCACAGAGGCGTTCCAAAGACTGATGGGTTTAAGAGAGGACTCTCTTACAATGATGCAGCGGCTATGGAAAGAACAATCTCAAGCTGTCAAAGGAGAAAGCTCCTTCCAGGCTACAAAGAGAAAGAGCATCTTCCCTCTGGAAAAGGTAGAGGATGAAGAGCAGCCCCTTTGATAGCTGAATTTACATTACACTGCAACATTTGCACCTCTGTTTCTTCATGGTTAGATCTTGTTCCCCACTCTTGGGTGGAGCTGTGTCATTGGTCTCTTGCTTATCACTCTTGGTAGTGGTATCCACAGGAGCACCATTAGGGGGATGCTGGGATTTCTCTGGTAGTTCCCCATCAGCAGCAGGTTGAGGATCCCCATCATTGATGACCACTAGTTCAGCGGTGATGGCTCCTTCAAGGCCCAGGACCTTTTTGGTCTCATTTTCATCCTCAACATTCTGGTAACCCATGAAGATCATTGTAACTGGTGGTTCTGGACCTGAAGGAGTTGAAGGTGGTCTTGCCTGCACACCAGGTATCTCTTTTCTAGGAGAAGCACGCTGTATGGAGGTCTTGTCATCAGTCAGAGAGATTTCACTAAGAGTTGCCTCCTCTGCTTTGTGGATGAGATCTTCCACCTCAACTGAGCTTAAATGATGGACACTACCATCACCAGTATTGACTTCTGAGCCCACCGCATGGACTACTGCAAAAGGATGAGATAAAAAACATATTGAGTATGCTAAATAGATATACAATATGCTAAACTCTATAGAGATTGTTTGTTAAACTATATTATGTTTTTAAATGAAAATTGAACAAAACAAACATAATGAAATTCTTTTAGGATGACAGGCTAAAGTAATTTAAACCGAATGAGGGAAGATGTCTGTGAAACAAAAATTATGGTGTACCAAAACACATACATAGTGCTATCAAACTGCAATAAACCACACAGTGAAAAGACTTAAACTCCGGAAGCCACTGGATGGAGCTTCACAAAGGTTTGTAGATCCAAATGTAGCACTATAACAATGGTCCTTGTATTATGCAACTCCAAAGCATTAATGGAGTCACACTGTAGAGAATGGGTCAGTAACTTTGGACCTCCAGAAGTTTTGGAATCTTCCATGATGCTCAGCTACTCACTAGGCTGGCAGAGCGTCACAGGAGATCTAGTTCCAAAACCTCTTGAGGACCCAGCTTGCTGAGCCCTGCTTTACAGCCAAAGAGAAAAAGAGACAAGTATTTTTAATGTTATGTAATGAACGAGCTAATCAGATGTAATGAAGAGGTATCTACTTACATCACAGCTAAACCAAAAAAGTGACTGGCTGGACCAAATACCCCGAAAAGGATAATTACCTTCCCAGACAAATATGAATTTTAAACACACTTAGGCTCCAGTGACATCTGTCCTTTTTCTTGTAAGTAACCTTGGTTGATGTTTCTATTAACCTCAAGTTTCCTTTGCGAAAAGAAAACAGTCTAGACTCTAGATTGCCACCATATATTGTAGCCTGTTATTAAGGAATAGGTTGCTAGTTTTAACGTTCCCCTGACATGGCATGACATGACATGTAAAACGACAAAACTGCCTTTTACACTTTTCTATTATTTTGCAGCAACTTCTCTAAACATAGCATAAACCTGATCACCAATAAAATTCATTACTGAATGAAATGGAACCAAATCATTTCCTACAGATATTAATCATTGACCCTATACACAGCCAAAAATGTGTAGACAAGTCTCTGAATTAAGAAACAGTAAAAAAAATAAAAAAATAACATCTAGTTTGTGGAACCACGCCGTCATTGTAAGTAAAAAAAAAAAAAGTTCAACCAATTTTACTTCTGTATTACTATAGCCATGAAAAAGGCATAACTAAAGGCAGCACTATGGGATCACTCACTGCTATACCTGAGCTTTTAAGTGCCAAAAATCCCAGTACAAATATTCAGTGCCTCTGTACTTTTCATATGCAGTCATTATGCCACATATACATATTATTTTATATTCCGATGGAATTGTTTGGAATAATCAAATTACAGTCACTACAAATCTCCATAAGCAGGATATCTGACCATTTTTTATTTATTTACTGTTATCACTTTTACAGTATTTGAACGGCAGGGCATTTCTGCCCATATGCTAATAATGTTGACAGCATTTTAAATTGTTCAAGATAAAAATACACCACCTAGTTCCAATACCCTTTCATCCTAACAATACCTATTCAAAGAATGCCCAAAAAAATAGAAATATCAAAAGTGTAAATTTACAGTTTTTCAATATTCTAGCTATCTCACGAAAACAAAATATATAATATTGCCTTTTAACCTACATGTAATTAATAACTACACATCTCAAGTTTCAAACGAGTGGTTTCCTTGTATCTTCATCAACAAAAAAGACTTGGTAGTGAAGATGTTTAAAGAGACGCCACCACTTACATAAACTGTAACTAGATTACTTGTGCTTTACAAACAAAAAACCTTCTATAAAACTCATGCTGCTGTTTTTTCCTTTGATGTAATTGCATGTAAAAAGGAATAATAAATGTAGTTTTTCTAATCTCCTGTTTCCATTTTGTGGGTTTTTCTCATGATGCAACATGTACCAAAATCGGTGAAAAAAAAGTATTTACTTTGTGGCTTTGATTTAATCTATTCAGTATTTAACAAGCAATGTGGTGGAGGAGGGAATGTTTAGATAAGGCTTCGGGGGGTTATTGTTCTCCAGGCTGCTCGAAACAAGAGATGGCAGCTGAATGAGATAAGAGTATGATCCTAAAAGACTTCTAATCTACCCCCAGGTGATGTCCTTTGAATATATCCCACACAATACAATGATTTGAGTCAGTGATCGACAATAGACTCCATTATATGGCCAATGCCACACTTTGAGGACCAAGTGATGTAAAGATACTGTTACCCATATTACAATCTTCATGCTAAAACGGGGACGCTAAGGAAAAATGCATGTTAAGCATAGGAAGCGCAAAGTACAGTAACCTCGCGCAGGAAAGCGCAAGAGCCGAATCGCTAATGGGTTTTTTAACTCGTTAGCGTTCGGATTCTAATATGGTGCGCCCACGCTAGGGCCACAAGGGCTAACGTTAATGCTCACACAGATGATTGTAATAGGGTCCACTAACAAAGCACATGTAAGATATCAGCAACATAAACAAAATAAAGACTTTTTTGGTGGTAATGTCCCTATAACAGGGCAAATGCACACTTTAAGCTGAAGTAGAAGAATGTTACGTTTTTACATCTCTGTATTCTTTCAGCTCAACAATTTTGGCCTACTATTTATTTAAATTTTAATTCTTTCAGCCTCTAGATCTAATTATTTAGATTATTTAGATGAGAATTTCATATGCAGACGTATGACGAAAAGTTCTAGAAACTAGATGGTGTCTTTTATCATGAACAATTAAAAATGGTGTCATTATTAGAATTCCTGCCATTTTCCTTCATTTACCTTTTTCATATTTACAACATGAGTTAGACAAACTAAAAACTGGAATCTTTTACTATGTTTGGCTTAATTCGTTCCCGGGCAGTTTACTGAATAACTAGATATTTTTGGTAGGTAATTTTCACATGTCATTCTTATGAAACTATGGTACACAAATAGGAAAATATTTTCAGTAGGGATGTGCGTTTCGGAATTTCCACGAAATTTCCCGATTCGTGTTTTCGGATGCGGCCGAATTTCTGAAAATTTTTTGATCTGAAATTGGCAGATCCGAAAAGTTTTCCGAGCCGAAACGAAATATTTTCGGAATTTTCGAATGGACTTGAAATGTGTCAAATCGAAATTTATTGCTTTGAAACGAGAACAGACGTTCCGAAAAAACGAAAATTTCCGAAGTTACGAAAAGTCGATACAAAAAACGAGCAAAGTGACACGAAAATACGAAAAACGGTCGATATTCCGAAAACATGTACAATTCCGAAAAACGAAAATTTCCGAAATTACGAAAAGTCGATACAAAAAACGAGCAAAGTGACACGAAAATACGAAAAATGGTCGATATCCCGAAAAAAATATGTGCACGAAAAACGAGTCGAGCCGAACCGAATCGAAATAGAAATCGGTCGAAACGAGCCGAATCGAAAAGTTTAAAAATCCAAAAAAATCGAACCGAATCGAAAAAAAAAAATCGGTGCACAAGCCTAATTTTCAGTGATTGTAAAAAACAAAAAGTGCTGAATACAAAAAATATTGTGGGTATAGTAATATTAACCCCTTTACCACAAAGTGATTTTCATAAAAACACTGTCAGGACCAGTCAAATGAGTGTAGAAATCAGTACGGATTACCTTAGAGTTGGTCAAGTGACTCAAACAAGTATGATAGCAGAATTAGAAATATTCAAATGTCAATAATATTCAGTTTCTGAGAGTTTTTAAGTAGGTGTAATCTAGGCTCAAAATTTCCACTCACCTAATCACCCATGGCGAGTGGAAATTCACATAACATGGTTTATGTTACAATTTACTGATCAATAGACCTATTGAACCACATAACATGGCATCACATATTTCTTGTTCATTTAGTACTTTTTTGTTATGACATTTAGAAAATGGGATGTAACTTTCAAACAGAGAAAGGAGGGGGACAGTAGTTCAAAATATATTACTTAACACTTTTCTAATTGAGCGTCAGAGAAAATACCTTTGCATGGTGTTAGGGGTGTCAGTACCCCTGACCTCCCAGTTCACCATACCTTTTTGGTCATCTTCATACACCTTGACTCCCTGCATGCGGCGCTCTTTGGGGAGTACAGTGTTGCTAGAGAGGACCTTAGTCTCCCCTGTGATTCTGTCCTTCTCTACTGTAATCTCCACAGAGTACATGGCTGAGACACAAACAGGACAGCAGTATTAAATCCCTGGACATCTTCAATCCCTCCCACCGCTCTGCTCAGGGTCAGCAAGCAGGGTCAGGAGGATGTAGGGTAGTAGTGAGAAGAGCAAAGCAGAGAGCACTTGCATATGTGTTCCTGCTAAATCATTCAGTCTGCTAGGCACCAGAGAAAGACTCCTGATCATGCTCTAAGAATTGTTTTGCAGGAGTATCAAGTCATTCATAAAGAAACGTGACTAACAGTCCTTTGACATTGCGTCAGTCTAATATGGTATGACTAAACAATTCTTTAGCAGCTTCTTACATGATCCTTACAACTTACATGGTAATGTGAAATACTTGTAGTGTAAGGCTAGGGTCAGACTAAAGCAGTGCGAACGAGCGTGCAGCCGCACTTTATTACGGCCGTAGTAGCAGCAAATTACGGCCAATGACGGGCAATGTACGAAGTACGCCGCATGAAAGTGCGGCCGCGCAACGCAAGTGGCAAACAAATGCATTTTTTCGAGAACGTGATACCGCTAGTACTGACGTACAGAGTGCGCTGCATACGCTAGCGGCGTGTGTGCGAGATTAGGAGACGTCAGACGCTGCTAATGTCCAGCCAACATAACGTCCAGACGCAAAAAGTGTTTTATTGCTGATCTGTACAAAATCACGGACGAAAATGTGCATCGTATGACCGCTATCGCGTATTCCGTGAAAAAATACATCCATTTGTTCGAGTGCACTTTTTCACGGACAACGCGAAAAATGCACTCGTCTGACCCTAGCCTTAGATGTGCTGTAATTTGGTTTCCTTGTTAGCGCAGAAACTGCCTAATTATGTGATGAGTCATAAGCATATTATGCCATGGAAATATTGCATGGTGATATGTTTTAATCTATCGTTTGTGTGACATCATATCGTGGTGTTTTTCCAAAAGGACAAATCGTAGAGTAAGCCAATAGTAAATTAGTTGCACTTGTTATTAGTTTTGTGTGACGCTGTAACTTTGCTTTGAGCAGGAGCAGCCCAGCCATGCCACTTCCCTCAGTGCAAGGAAAGCCAAGCAGCGCTTATTGCAGGACGTTACCCATTCCTACTTATCACCCTTGGTGGTCACATACCTGCCCTCATCATGTCTGGACTGTCAGTTTTCTTGGCAGGAGATGATGACATGTTCTGGTCTGAGGAGACAAGAAATGGAAATCATTTAAGAAACGTCTAATCTGCTAAAATGATCTCTTCATAAAACAAATCGAACATCGATGAGGTCTTACCCCGGATTGTATTCAGTGGAGTCTGGAATAAAAAACAAAAAACGGGTATTAATGAATGGTAATATGCTTAACAATGACAGAAACCTCATTACGTGAGATCACTTGTATGCACATAGCTGTTAAACGCTATAAAACATAATAAACAATATGTATACAAAGGCTTGTGTTGACAATGATATATCATTATAGCATTATGATTCAGATTTGAAATCATTTGACAGTTTCAATATTACTTGACAGTTACTGATGCAAGATTCCGGGTGGCCTGACATGCTATTCTATGCGAAAGTCGCCACCTTGTGGATGCAGATAACAAAACGGCACGATGATTAATTTGCTGAGTAAAAAAAAACCACTTATATTTGGACGCTATTAAAAAAAAAAATTGTATTTGAAGTGAAAATTCTAATTCCTGTTAAAGTCTTTTTGGAAGGAGAAATTCAAATTGGAAACCCTTGCTAAAATAAATTGTCTGCCGGGCAAATTTACTTAAGTGGTGTATTTGCCAGATTGCTCAAAGGGCCCTTTGTATCGGTATTTTTTTTGTCCCTATCTTCCCATTTGGAAAATGCTGCAGTAAACGTTGACGCTATATCAATACCAGTAATGTCATTTATGACAATGTATTTAGACCAACAAACTGAAAACCTTTAGTAACAAGGCGTAATGATACTTATGACCACTGGGTGGCACTGCCATCCAGTACAAATAATGAAACCAAACCACTCAGCTACAAATATGGGTGTGTATGTATCGCATATTAAAGACATCCTGGATGAAAAAAATATCTACTGTCTATTTGCCATTTGGAGCCTGACATAATAATGTCTTTTTAAGCTGGAGATTTAAAAAAAAAAAAAACAAGACAAAAAACAAATCGAAATTTAAACAAAACGTGCTCTGTTGGTCATCACACATCTTTAACAACGTACTGGCTAAATTTTCCAAGTAACTTAGTTACAGGGTTATTCAAAGAGAGCCAAATTGGCTCAGAAATTGCACCGAACTGTGAATTTTCCCATACGGTGCAATTTTGGAGCTATTCTGGCCACCAGCCTCACCTTCCCTCTGGTCCCATTGGTTTCACTTACCCCGTCCCTTAGATTGTAAACTCACGGGATGCCTGGCTGAGCACTTGGTTAAATGCTGTACTACCTGGACTGTTATCCTATGGGCAGGGTTGTCTTTTCCTCATGTATCATGTACATCTCTTGTATGTGCTCCCTCTTTGTAAAGCCCTACGGAATATGCTAGCGCTGTATAAATGCCTATAGATGGTTTCATTCAGCAGCTTTATTCAGGCGAATCCCATAGGTTTCAATGTTAAAAATATTCCCGTTTTTATCAAATGTTTATTAAACCGTTTATTCTTTTAATTTGCAGCAAAAAGTCTCATTTTACTTTTTTGGCATCTTTTTAGGCATTTTTTGGCTAAATTCTTTTTTGTGTTTTTTTTTAATTAGCTTTTTTTGGGGTGTTTTCTGTAACAGAGCTTTTTATTATTATTCATAAGACCTGGTATATGAATTCCAGGCATTTTCGCGCAGTAGTTTTTTTTTGCAAACCCTTTTAAAAGTTGTTGTGTTTTGTTCTCCCTATGTACGTGTTAGTGTTTTTTGCTAACAGATATAATGGAAATTTTCAGAGTTATTCCCTGCTAAAGTTTCGCTGTCAACCACTTCAGGTGGCATGGTGCCAGAGTGACAGCTGTGAATGGAACAGCAGTCCTACAAGATTGCCCTCACTCAGGGCCAATTCCACAACATTATGTGATGGTCCTCTTCCAGCAGTGCTAATGAAGAAAGATGATGGCGACGCCTGGCACTTGAACCAGGTAAGTAGCAGCTAGCAATGTTTCATCAAAGGAACAGATATCGCATTGATCTTTAAGACCGATACATTATCCATCTCCTAATGGGACATCACTAGGGAAGTGAGCCCACCAATCTAGCATTGGTTCATATTACACCTTGCTGTCAGAAGGAGAATAAACAGGGATAGTCTGTCCAGAAGTGATTCATTGACAACACAATCTAAAGTGGCCTCCGAGTGTAAACAAACAATCAGAATAAATACAAAAATACCTTAAATAACAAGAGGCATACCTAATCCACAATATAATAAAATGTGTTTGTCTTAAATGTTTGTCAGTTATGCGTAATGTGTATTGTAATAAAGGAATCAGGTGTGTATATTAGTATATTTTCTTTCTACAATGACAACTGTTGGAAGTTGACCACCGCCTCTTCAGATTTGCTTTCTTTGTTTATAATAGTCCAGGGTGACAGTGTAGCCCTATTGTAGTGGTTTTAATTGCCCACAATGTTTTTGATTGTTTGTTTTTTTCTATAGACAGTGAATTTAACGGAGAAGACTGAAACAGATACCACTGCATGAGATTTTGTAGGGTTACCGATTTAATTTATAAAACCAGAGCAGACTATGGTTGAAGTAAGATTGAAACTTTAAAGAAGCCAAAACCCATGACCGGTTCAACACGCGAGCAACTGGGAATCCCAGCCAACACTGTGTGCTGTTATGAAATCTGTGTTATTAACTCTTAATAATAATTGCAACTATACAGTGTGACAAGTAATCATGAGTTCATGAATCAGGAGTCTTCAGTCCATTCACAAACGGCATCACACGCAACTGCAAGGCCGTAACACAACTCAAGACTAGCTAGAGTGCCATGGCAGAAGCCAATATCCTGGATTAGCAGACAGTGAAAATATCACTGACACGAACTGGAAGCCGGAGCAATATGAGCCAATTTGAAAAACAAAACAAATAAACAAAAAACATGCACGTAATATAAAAATAGTCATCAACAACATTCTCGCTGTGGGTCATTCTAACAAACATGTTAGTAGCCCAAAATAGAAAAGATTAGGATATAATCTAATTTGGTTAACATACCTGTAAACTTTGGGCCAAAACAGCCCAACAGAGAACATCTAGAATGTTGCTAACTTGACTCAATGTTTTGTAACCTTAATATCAGTTCACCACAGTTCAGTTTGTCCCTTAAAGGGACACTACCACTTGCTTAAGCTGTAATTAGATTACTTTTGCGCTACAAACAAAGACACATTATAAAACATTTGCTACTGTTTTTGCTTTCTTTGTTTGATGCAGTGGCGTCACTAGGGTTGGTGTCACCCGGTGCAGCAATTTATGGTGTCACCCCTCCCGCCCTCCCGAGTTTTACGGTTTTTTTTTTTAACTACTCTTACTCATAAATCAGTATTCCCATATAACACTGAATGCCAGGGGCGGACTGACCCATCGGGCACTGCCCGAGGGCCCGTGGGTCAGTAGGGGCCTGGTTTGGGGCGACACAATGGGCACCCGCTGGTTTCCCTCTACCTCTGTTAGAAATTAACAGGCAGCCAGCGGCGCACTGTAAAAACGCTGCGGTGGTGCCTGCGCCGCCCCCTCACGTGACGTGTCACGTGAGGTGGCGGCGCCAGTGCAACCTGCCTGCTCCAGTGTTAGACTGGGATGCAGGCACGCTACAGGCACCACCGCGGTGTTTTCAGAGAGCGCCGCTGGCTTACTGTGTCGCCCCAAACCAGGCCCCTACCAACCCGCATCCCGACAGGGCTGGTGAGCAACGGGGGGGGGGGGTTTAATATCCATGTTTGAGCTACTGGGGCATTCATATCCATGTTTGAGCTACTGGGGGCAATTCATTACCATGTTTGAGCTACGGGGGCAATTCATTACCATGTTTGAGCTACGGGGGCAATTCATTACCATGTTTGAGCTACTGGGGGCAATTCATATCCATGTTTGAGCTACTGGGGGCAATTCATATCCACGTTTGAGCTGCTGGGGGCAGTATATATCCACGTTTGAGCTACTGGGGGACAGTATATATCCACGTTTGAGCTGCTGGGGCAGTATATATCCACGTTTGAGCTGCTGGGGCAGTATATATCCACGTGTGAGCTGCTGGGGGCAGTATATATCCACGTGTGAGCTGCTGGGGGCAGTATATATCCACGTGTGAGCTGCTGGGGGCAGTATATATCCACGTGTGAGCTGTTGGGGGCAATATTTACCCATGTGTTGCGTTGTAGGGGATGGGTTTTTTATGGGTGTGGCCTCCTGTGGGTGCTGAACAAGGGGGCCCCATGACCTCCTATTGCCCGGGGGCCCCATTAGTTGTCAGTCCGCCCCTGCTGAATGCTCATAATACACACGGTGCACATTACTGTGAGGTTTATTGCTGTGGAACTCATGGGTCTAGCAGAGACTCATGGGAAACGTAGTTCCAAAATGTCTGGATGGTCACGATTGCTAATTGCTGGCTTATAGATCTATTGCAGGGAGTTCTTTGGCTTTGCAGCTCTGTTATACACCTGCAAATCTCAAATACTCTATATTAAACATCTATGAGGGGATGTTATAATTTTTAACTAGGTATGACTTTATTTTCTTTTAACTAACTGCATTTATCCCACCCTGCATGTTTTTTTTAAAAAGTGTTGTCCCTTTTAGTTTATGACCTAGGTAACCTGTGCAAGAATACTGCTCTACCTGCATGGAAATAGATATAGCAAGGTAAATTGTATATTCGCCTCTGGTATAGAGCATCTGCCATTGTAAAACGCCTAGCCAAGTTCCAACCTGTCACCATCCCAATAACTCCTCCCATCCCTCAAAGTCACTGGCTCCATCCACCCCCCATCCAGCATGCATGGCCTATTGTCCCCCTTCCCCCCAAAGTCCCCTCCTCTCCATCAGAGTTTAGATTCTAATTGTCTCGGTCGGTGAAAGGGTAAAGGGGCCATGTTCCTGCATCCAAAGCCACTTAAATTAGCTTAAATTGGTCATGGTGGCTGAAGAGTCCCTTTAACACTGAACATCAACAAATTGGCATTAACAACTGGTATTAATTATCAATAATTTGCTCTGAAAACTCATTTAGCAGTTTCCTGTTATGCCTGCCTACATATCTGGAGTTGTTCCATCATTTTAATTGCTTTTTTTTGTCCCTTTGTGTGGATTTCATTTCTAGTGTTTCCATATTAATCAGCCTGCAATGTAAATGGTAAATATCGCACTTTAATGTCAATATTACTGTAGGGCTTGATATGGCACTTTTTTTTATTCCTAAAGGTCCTGGTTCAACTATCCATAGAGTATTTGCTTAAATAGTTTATCTTGGACGATCAAGCCTATCAGATAAAAATGGACATCGATAAAGTGTGTAAAGTGTATAGGAGCCATGAAGGTACATCAAGAGAGATATGCTCCGATGTGTTCATTTTTTTTTGTATTTAAATTTTTTAGTTATAATACATATCAGCAATACAGAAAGACACTGAGAAAGGACCACGCGGGGTCAACCGGAAACAAGCGCCAATAATATACAGCAGTAAGGTGGGAGTATATGGGAAAGGGGGAGCGAAGTAAAACAAAACAAGTAGGGATATCCGGACCCAAAAAGCGTCCTACCTCTTAAAAAATTAATGTCGGGGGCGGAGCTAGCCGAGGAAGCGAGCGGCTGCATGTTGAAGGAGCTCCGTGATAAACACGGTTTTTAAAGTTATTTCCGCCGCTTGCTCGCACTTGAGAAACGCTCTACGGTCTCTGGGGGCCTCGGTGAGTTTGCCTTACCCCCGAAATTGACGCTCCGGAGCAGATTAACCCCCGCGCACAATCGGGGCCTAGTACTAGCGGCCATTTTAGAAGCCTGGAAGGAGATTTCTGAGACCTTTTACCGCTCTTCTTCCTTGTGCCTGCGCTTTTGGTGACATGCCCACTGGTCGCTCACAGAAGCTGCGGTCCAGACAGAGGGACATTCGGGACTCCATGAGAGGTGGGTCCACTTCGAAGGGAGATGCGATCTCCTCCTCCCTCCCCCCGGGCTATGACTTTTCGGAAGACGAAGAGGACCCCTGGCACTCGGGTAGTAGCTCTGCAATGACCTGGATCTCCCCACAATCTCGGACACCAGACTCCCAACCACTATCTGCAGCAGCAAAAAAAAGGGCGCAAAAGAAACGAAAAGCAGCGCTGACGGCGTCTTTGAGTGCCTCACTTGCTGCTGGTGGCCTCTCTGACGGGGATTCGGCCGAGGAACACCAGCTTTCAGCCAGCAGTAGTGTGGCTTCATTACGACAGGACGTTTTGAGACAGGGTGCCCAACCGCAACAAACGAGAGCGACCTCACTCGAAACCTGTATGACACAGCCTGAGGAAAGTCGGCAGGAGGAGGATGATGATCTTCCTCTTACGAAGAGAGACCTTCGGAGGATCCTGGACGAACTCCGGGAGATCCGGGGGGTGTGGAAACCTGAAGTGGTGGCAGTTCGGGAGGAGGTTGCAACAATCCGTGCGCAGGTGACAGCAGTGCAGGCGACGACCTCTACAGTGCTATCGGAACATACTCACCTGTTGGGACAGGCCGCTGGTCTAAGATCACAGGTCGAGCTTTTGTCCCGCTCTGTGGAGATGCTGGAAACAAGACACCGCCGTCGTAACGTCAGGGTCAGAGGCATCCCGGACTCTGTGTCGTCGGATGAACTCCCAGCTTATGTGTCTCGTTTGGCCCTTCGGATGGCGGGACTCCCTCCTGACAAGCCAGATGTGATCGGATCGGTATTCAGGGTTCGGAAACCTGCGGCGCTTTCGAAGGGGACACCCCGTGATGTCGTGGTGGCCTTTCGTGACGTAGCATTTAAGGTCAAGCTTATGTCTGCTCCTGGCGCAAGAGATCCAGTGAAATTTGAGGGCTCCACGTTGGCTTTGTATCACGACCTTCCATTCCAGACTCTGCTTGCTCGCAGGCGGTTCCGTCCTGTGACTGCGGTTCTTCGTCGGAGGGGATCCGTTATCGGTGGGGCTTGGCGGGAGCATTGGTGGTGACACATAATAATGTCCCCTACACCATCACTGATCCTGAAACCGCCTGGTCCGACCTTGAAGCGGCGGGCATCTCGCCGGACCCTCCGGAACTTCAGCCAGACTGAGACCTGAGCGATATTGTTTACCCCCCCAGCTTTTTTCTTCTCTGTTTACGTGTCACTGGTCTATAGATAAGCTCTGAGTATAATTTATCAGGACAATTTATGGCATTTACGTTGATAGTCCTACATGCTTATGTGTTTCTTTTGTATTTTCTTCCTTCACTGAGGTTGGGACTTCTTGCTTTTTGTATTTTGTTTTTATTATTCCCTTATTGACCTGTTACTACTTGCATCTTACATTATCTGACTGGCTGACCGTAGTTAGTTTGGCCAGCCCTAGACGGCTGTCTTTTTCTACGTTTGATTTCGTGAATTTCTTGTTATGTATAATTCTCTAAATAAAGAATTAAAAAAAAAAAAAAGCGTCCTACAAGGTGAAGGACACCAGGAGATCCAGGAGGGAGGAAAAAAAAGGAAAAATTAAAGGGACTGCCTATTATATCGTGGTATTCCCGCTCACCCCAGCAACCTCAAAGATACCAGGGGCCATGGAAGGGACCACGGGGCTGGGAGACCTGGGGCCAGGAGGACAGCAAGAGCCTAGGTCGCTATCCTAACGGCTCACCCAGGTTACTACCCAATGCCCCATAACAAAACAAAATAAAAATAAAAAGAGGGAGGAGGGGAGCCGGAGATCCCGATGCTCCGTCAAGTAGATGGCCAAAAGTCCCAAAAATTCAGCAGTTAAGTCCACCTGTTCGCTCAAAACATGAATGGAGGGGGTCAAAATTGGTAAATGAAAGTGTGGGCGAGGGGGTCACCTCAGAGAAGGGAAAAAAATGAAGTCCCAGAGCACAATCCAGGCGTCATCAAAAGTAGTGCAATCAACAGGAGGGAAAAGAACAAAAATTATAAAAATGGGGGGGAGCAGGTCCTTCATCCAGGCTCAGACTGGAGGTGAGGAAGAGCCTGCGGAGCAGCTGAGATCCCCAAGGTGGCCACCACGGCCTGTGCCTCTTCCAGGGTTGCCGACGAATAGGTCTTGCCTTCCCAGGTCAAAACGAGAGTACCTGAGACCCCCCAACGATAACGAATCTCACGGTCCCGAAGTAGAGTGGTGATTTCTCGGAATCGACGTCGAACAGCCAGAGCCAGGAAGGTACAGAATAACACAGGTAGAGACATATTCAACTTTATAGGTAAGGCCACCCGCGGCAAGAAGCTGGGACTGGATAAGCACATCCTTGGCAATCACAATGACATCGAGGGGGGCCTCTGCTGGGGCAGTGGCAGCCTTCCTGAGCCTCATGGCCGAGACTATAAGAGAGTCCAGCGAAGCCTCAGCGTTTGGGAGGATATGAGACGCCAAACCTTAGACAAAAGCAAGAAGCCTCTCAGCGCGTACCTCTTCTGGGATACCCCGTATCCGAATGTTCCGGCGTCTATGTCGGGTCTCTAAGGCTAACACCGCAGAACTCAGGCAAGTGACCTGGGACTGGAGATCGGCGACACTGGCATCTGTGGCAACCAGGGACGCTGCTGTTTCCTGGGAGTGGGTATGGACCTCAGTGACTCGGGTCTGCAATGTTTCCAACGCCGTGCGAATCTCAAGGAGATCGCTATGCCACAGGCCCCTAAAGTCCTCCATGTCCTTTTGTAGGTCAGCCATAGCAAGTGGTGGGGCTTGGGTTCGTGGTACTGTATCACCAGTTCTCGACTTCAGGGATGGGGGTGGGGCCACCTCGTCCGAAGGAGCCGGAGTAGGCCAGAGCCTCACATCTGCCGCTCCGTGGTCCACCATCCCACCCCACTCCCAGGGAGACCCGGATGTCTGGAAGACGAGGGCCCTCTGCCTCACCCATCTTCCTTCACTTCTTCCCCATTCCGGGCAGAAACTGCTTTTATGGAGTGATCAGACCCTGTCCCCCAACACAGGTCGCCTCAAGGTTCGAAAAGCAGGCCGCAAGATGGCCGCCGGAGCGAGGAGTCTGCTACGAGACCTCAAAATGACCTGCAGCTCCGCTGCAGCAGCCTCCAAGATGGTCCAGAGGGATCCTGAGCCCGGCAGCAGACAGGCCAAGGAGAGCACGCCGTGATTAAATCAACGGGCTGGCTGCGATCACCCGATTTCCACGACGCGGGCCGGAGCACAGCAGAAAGGCGACCGCTCTCCTCGGCAGCTAGACACTTTTTACCGATGTGTTAATAATCACTGGACTGATCAAAAAAATATCCTGATGGTGCACACTGCTGTAAATAAAGCAAGTGCAATAACAATGCAAGAAAACAAAATATATGGGTGCAATTTTCAAAGGCCAAGGGGCCTCTTTACACAATCCAGCTAACTAGAAAAAATGAAGACTGCACACCAAACTATAGGGGTTATTCAGAGAGCACCGAAATGTCGCCGACATTTGATTCCCTGCAGTGCCCTGCACTTCAGGGAATCAAAGTTCCTCCTGCATGCATTCAGCATGCACTGCAGAGTCCCCAGGGTGCAGGGAAAAACCTGCCGCGAACCCGCCGAATACCCACCAAAGACCCACCGAAACAAGCACGCCTAAGGCTGGGGTCAGAAGAGCGTACCTTTTGCATCTGTCAACACGCGTCTAGCGTTTCAACAGAGAGGCTTTGTGGACGGAAGCTTGATGCGCTCGCATTTCGTGCACACACACAAGTGTGTGACTGGCCCTGTTGCAGTATCACAACGCTGCAACGGACGCCGCGAGGCACATCAGTACTGCCGCATCTAGTGCGCTCGTCTGACACCGGCCTAATACAGTGGCTTTATGGGAATAGGCCCAGTGGCAAAAAGTCTATAAGGGATATGTTGTTTACCTTTAAATATATATTTGCTTATCGATTATTTATCAATTGTATATTTTAAGATATTTTGTTTAATAAAGATTGGATTTTTATTTAGTTGTGCAATCCTCATTTCTTTTAGTTAATAATCACTGGACTCGCATTCTGGCTGCTAATGGTAGGCGTACTATTAGAAAAGCACTCCTCTACAAAAATAACTATAGTTAGCGTCAGATTTTCTGGCACTTTCGCATTAGGAGTTTTTAAGTTGATACTTTTTATCTATTTTTTGGGGGTTATTCAGAGAAAGGTGAAACTCTGGAGAACTTTTGGAGAAGTGAAAATTCTAGGTCAAAATAGCCGATTTGGAAAGTGAGATAAATTGGAGAAATTTTCTGGTTTGGACTATTTTGACCTAGAATTTTCACTTCTCCAAAGGTTCTCCAGAGTTTCACATTTCTCTGAATAAACTTGTTTGTAGGTTTACACCTTATGATCAATATGGGTCTCCAAGGTTCCAGTTTTCTTTTCAGTTAAAGCATGTGTTTTGGATTTACACATATTATTGTGTGTGCATAGGTTTCAGCGTTTGTTTATTTGAGGAACTAAAAGTAAGGTTAAACAAAAATCCATAGATATATGCATAATAGAACCTGACCTTGTGACTCTTGGCTGTTTCTTGGTTCTCGTTGTCTGAGGGAGCTAAGTCCTCTGCCAGGCTCTCTTTGGTAGATGTGTTGGAAAGACCATTCTCCAATAACTCCAATTCTACTTCCAGCCTAAAAGGAGGATAAAAATAGGTTTACTACGGATGTTCCTGTCTTCTGTTTGTTCTTTTAGGAGTTTTAATTCCCCACTTTATATCACGAATCTCAGAAGAAAAAGCTGCTGCTGCTGTATAAATGCTGTAGATAATAACTAGGGATGTCCTGATCCGATCTCCAGGATCAGCACCAGACACCTGCTAATGCTTCTAGCCACATAACTAAATTATGGGGAAAGGAAATTTATCTACTGTAGAAAGCCAAATCCTTGACAACCAGGCATTAACCCACAGAAACAAACCAGAAATACCACCCACAGAAGGTTGGAAAACCTAAGCCTGTAATGGCTAGATCTTCTAGTCTTGTCATGCTGGTGGCCTCACAGGGCATGGATTCAGATCTGGTCAGCTTGATAAAGCTAATCTCTGAATCCACTCAAAATTACCAAGATCAGCTCCCGATCTAGAGATCAGAAATACAGAATGCACTATTACGTAGTTCGTGCTAAAATGGGGATGCTAATGGTGAAAATCTGCACCTGCGCCATATCACCTCCTGGAGTCCATAGGACTCCATGGAGGGTTGCGCCTCCGGGCCGCAAACCCTGCGCAATCTCACTCTCACGAGATTGCGTAGCGCGGTGATCGCAGAAGGAGACTGGGAACTATTTGTTTTCAGTCTCACTCTGCTCACAGCCAGAAGAAGCGGCGTATCAGGCCACTGTTCTTGCCGCGAGTTGAGAGTGAGAATTGGATTTATTGGGGGTGGGGTTTAGGGGTGCTAAATGATTTTGCAAATGCCGACACTAGGGTTAGCTCACACTAATTGGGCAACATCACCTAGTGTGAGCTAACCCTAGTGTCGGCATGTTTCAGTATTAGTGCCAGGATAATAGAGTCTAGCTCCTGACCAACAGATCGTTTGCCTCCCACTAGAAACGGGAAAAATCACTTAGCGCGTCGTTATTAACGATTCGCACTGTAAGCTTACTGTACTTTCCGCATCCTATACTTAACACGGGGAGCGCTAGAGAGCACTTGCGCTA
This sequence comes from Leptobrachium leishanense, assembly GCA_009667805.1. Taxonomy (NCBI): domain Eukaryota; kingdom Metazoa; phylum Chordata; class Amphibia; order Anura; family Megophryidae; genus Leptobrachium; species Leptobrachium leishanense. Next base: position 288,536,251 of record CM019063.1, on the reverse strand, counting down.
TTGTAACTAACAGATTACTTAGTGCCTGAGCTAATTTCTGGACGGACGCTAATCGCAAAACTTTACCTACTGCTCGACCCAGGTGCTAACTCAAACACAAAAAACAGGTCCTCGTCCAAAATTAACAGGCAATTAACAGGCAAATGAAAGGAATGCAGCACAGGTGTTCTCTTGGCCCCATACTCCATAGTAATGGATCTGGTCAGCAATGTCAATGCAGTTGCAGTCGGCTGTATTATGATATATATGTATCCTTTATCCACATATATTTATTTTCTGTTAATCTGTATATTTGTGTTTTTCATTTGTTTTTTTAATATCTTGCATTGTATTACTTTCTGTAACAACTGTAACATTTTAATGTTCTTGAACCCAGGACGTATTTGAAAACGAGAGAAATCTCAATGTATCTTTCCTGGTAAAATACTTTAGAAATAAATAAATAAAATATATCCTAATTCTAATATATTGGCTATTGGGTAATTTTAAACATTTTATGCTGGGGGTTATGCATAGTGTAAGCGGTTGAGTATTAGGGTTAAAACCATGTTTAAAGGGACACATAGATAAATCTTGCCCTGAAACATGTATTATTTATATGCTGCAGCAGGGAAATTATTGTTGCTCACCTGGCCTTCCTTTTGGATCTATTAAATGCAGTGTAATGATTCTACATGCTGTTGGGTGACATGTATCATGCAATGGCCATCAGCCTTAATTAATATATGTGTGCATGTAAACATTGATAATAAGGTCACCTTGGAGGATTTTAATAACGCAGGAGTGTGAGGGCTATTCGCTGGATGTGTTCATACTTATACAAGCTTGTGAGGGCAGAGGATAGGTATGGCCAGGTACTCTGCACTGGAAAAAAAAACATTCTGTCCTGTACACAACCGCATTAGCGCTGGGTCTCAGCCCGGGTCTTAGCGTTTTCCTAGTGTGCGCTAAACGACCATGTACACAGACTCCCACAGACAAGGTGATCTGTTGGTGGGTCGTCAGGTGCTACCTTATAAGGTGCTACCGTTTAGCGACTCGTGCTAGATTTTTCTGTTAGTGATGGGGTTTTAGCTCGCACAAGGTGATATGGCCCATTATGTTTTAATAACAAGAATAGAAGAACTAGCCATTAAGGATTAAGGTTTTCCTCCATTGTGGGTAGTTAACTACTACGGCTTTCTGGTCTCTATGAACAGGTTCGGGAGTTGATCGAAGGGTTTTGAGGACTAGGGATCAGCAATATCAAGCCAATCTGACCTCAGAGTCCTTGTCCTGTCAGGCCACCAGCCTCTCAGCTCTCCTCCATGGCCACAAAACACCCACTGGGGCAGGGAGACTAGGTAAGGACAATGAAGGTAATTACGAACCGCAACAAAAGATAAATGGCACAGATTTGCGGATTCCCTCTGTGATGGCACTTTGGTTCTGCAAGGGAGGGCGTGGCAACAGGACAGTGTCAGATCGGGACTCCGCATTGGCCAATTTCGAATACGGGATGGCTCAAATCGGATCAGGTGCTCAATAAAACCAATCAGAACATCCCCAATGATAACAATAGTGGGAGGAAGAAATACTGGGTTACCCACTGACCACCGTAGATTTCTGTTATTGTAACGATTGGCGTTTCCCAAAAAGGGAATTCAAACAGCATCAGGATAAGCTTCATCCTTGAATCTTCTCCTGTCCTATTTGAATTTCCCATTCAGGATCAATGAAGTTTATTCTCATTGCAACAACAGAAAACTATGGTTGATAGTGAATAACCATGAAAGGTGCACACTAGTTTGGCCTCACAGATAAAATACCCACACAAGAGAAACACTTCATAAATGATTATATGGATAGTTGAAACAACTGCAATGAAGCCTTGATAAGACAGTTATCTGAGTACCTCCCATATCAGAATGAATTTGCGGAGTTCAATTTACAAAACGGACTTTCAGAAGATAAGGAACTTTGTGTGTTTCCCAACCTTGTGATAGACACACTTTCACAAACACTAGAGGAACAAAGGATTGCTTATTTAATCTTCTAGGTCACCTGAGATCAGTAGGGCATGGTATAAGAGATGTAAAAAGTGCAATGAGAAGATAAATAACAGAGACCCTACTTGTTCAGCCAGTATACAAGTTATGATTGTGAGAATGTGAAATATGGAGGAGGAAGAATGTAGGCAGTGATAGTAAAGGGTGTGTTTTGGGGGGGGACTGATAAAAGAAGAGACAAATTGAAACGTGACCGCAAGGCGTTTTTATAAGGTGGCCTCAGAATGTGAGCGTAGATTTACTTTGTAATAAGTAATAATAAGGGGTAAGTGTATCAAAGGGGTGAACAGTGTGTGACACGAAAATGTAGCCGAGTGCAAGAATCTCGGGAATGTGGGAAGGAATTGGGCAGCCTTCCCATAGGAAAAAAAAGAACTTCAGCTTTCATTACTGTGTATTAAGTAATTTTGCATGCTGTAACACATTAAAGTGACAATATATACATTGTAACATCTCTATTAATGTGATCTTACCTTGAATTGTTAATGTAGGTCATGAATGATGAGGTTTCCTACATTTCTGTTCATATGGCAGCAGCATACATATACAAAGCGATCATTTAATTTGTGACAAGGGGTCGGATATATAAAATATCCTGCTATTGTGATTTACAGAAAGACACCAAGTCATGAAGGGGGTAAAATATTGCATGCAATCGTGGGTGTAATGAGCTGTATAATGAAACAAAAGGCAAGAAGAGAAATCCTAGTACAAACTGGATTGTTTATCGTGGTAACCAAGGAACTGTTCTTGCTAATTGCCAGTTTGCTCCAGCTTTGCTTTATAATAGATCCCAAATTGACAATACATCCTTGCTCTTGAAAACGTACTTCATCCACTGTCATAATATTTTGTACTGTGAGCAGCAAGATATGAGCAAAGCTGCTACACTACAAGGTGATTCATATATGCCCCAAACAAAAGTTTTTGTTATAAGTCATAAACGAATAAATGGAAATTAATGAAAGTTTCAGGAAATGTACCTCCTCTTATGTTGATCACAGCATGTGCTGGAAGTGGGCACTGTTTTCTTTTAGGCACATGTTGACACGACACTGCATGTTGTTACTAATGCGTCTCGGTATTGCATCATGAATGGTTTGTATCTCAGGCCGATTGTTTACCGCTAAGGCATCAGTTCTGCGGGGTTTGTTATGGTACACATGTTCCTTCAGATAGCCCCACAAAAAGGTCCAGGCAGATAAGATTGCGAGACTGGATAGTCACAGATTCTTGGAAATGACATAAACCCTCAAATAAACTCTAGATTATCACCACTGACTCATGTGATGTGTGGCATGTAACCCAGTAGGTTTTGCACAATAAACACATGCTCTTCCAAATTATTATGTTCAGTGTGAGTGCTATTCTCGTGGCTGTGTTGTTGCCGTGATTATGCTGCCATCTACCGGCCACTTCCACCACACGCTCTGACCGGATGTGCTCAAGATAAGAGGAGGAATGTTTGCTGAAACTCATTAATTTCCATTCATTCACGATCTACAACGAAACCCTTGGGATCGGGTCTATATGAATCACCCTGTATTTATATAAACAACAAAATTAGCAGAAGCCGATTGTCAAGCCAGATGTACACGGGCGGTAGAAACAAAACCTTCTGCTCTGTAGTCCTTCCAATAATGCCTTAGAATGCTTTAGAAATAATGGAAAATTAAATCAAAACCCATTGTTATTTATTTTTCCATAAAAATTAAAAAAATGACTTTTTGTTGGATCCAAATTTAGAAGCATTTTATTTTTGATGTCAGAAACAAATTACCTTTCAAAAGGAAAGGCAGTAAATTCATTTACTGGCCTGTTTTATATTTTTTAATTCGTTTTTTCTCTTTTTGGTTTTTGGTCTTTCTTTTTTATTAACTAATATTTGATCAAAAAAAAAATGAACTTCGTTTAAATCTAATTTGTACTAACTGTCAGACAAAGAACAAAACTAACCCACACGCCCCTGACCTCTTAAATTTTTGGGCAAATTACTCAATACATTCCGACAACTGGGAATAATATAAATACTAAAGTAAGGAGTTTCTACATAGGAATGTTAAGAATTGCGGCGTGTAAATTTCTGGAAAGGGTAGAGAATCCTCAAGACAGTTTATTAGTTGTGAGCACGTGCCTTTGACAAGTCTCAGGATTTCGCTTTAAGTACCTCTGGATGGTTTCTTCCAATTCCCGGGTCCTGAGCTCATCTTCCTGCATCTGTTTCTTCATCGCTTCCTCCTCCTCAGGGGTGGATGCTGGAGCACCCTCAAGAAGCCAGCGTTCCCGAAGGGCCTTGGACTGAGGAAAGACACATTGCATGAGGAAAGAGTGGGTTACAGATAAAATTGCACCGTGTATTAGTACATTTATTGTTTCTTTACTGTTATCCCAGTGTTCGTGTCGCATTTCTAGTGGAACTGCATTTTATAGGTCATGCAGTCAGCTAAGTATAGCTGGAGGTTGAGTGTAAGAGTTGCTTATTTATGGCTTATTGACTGCTGCAATCTATAATGTGCTTAAATAGAGTTATGTGGGCAACAAAATAAGCATGCACAAAAAAAATCATGATTTCTGCAAATTCCATTCAACCATCTTTATTCATACTATGAAGCACGAACGTAAGCATGATAATAAGGGTGAATTGTTACTAATGCATCTTTATTTATACATTTCGCCCACACAGTGACACACAGGAAGATTACAGTACTGTAAGTGAAAGAATGAAAACATATTCACCTTGAGATGTTGCAACTGTCTCCGGTCATCTTCCAGTTGGCGTCTCTTATTTTCTATCTCAACCTGACGCCTTCGTTTCTCCTGAAGTCAAAGTCAGCTGTGTTAGGAAAGACTTCACAAAGAAATTGCGACTCTGTCCCTTCATATTTTACTCACTAGATCAGTGGTCCCCAACCATTGTCCTCACTGTCCCCTAACACGCCAGATTTTAAGGATCACCTTGGGGAAATGCAGACTGAATCCTGCAATCACTGAGCAGCAAATCATATCACCTGTGCTGTGCTTCATAAATCTGGCAAACCTGGCCTGTTAGGGGTACTTGAGGACCAGGGTTGGGAACCACTGCACTAGATAGCAGCTGAAGCTAGTGATGCTTAGGAATGATGCACAATTCAAGGGAGAAATTATGTATCAATATTATGATTATTAAAGGGATATTCTGTGCATCACAGCCACTTCAGCTTTTTCAATGATTCGTAGAATGCAAAAGAACTGCCTGTATGCTTTCTCTCCTCTTTTCACCTGGCAGTTCATGCTGACAACACACGCAATTGGGGATTAAGTCTCTATATTTGCTAGCTAAGTATACACAATATATAACTAATTTGAAACACCTATCAAAAGACTTTGCGTGAATCTGTCAATGACAGCTTAGCTTTAAAATATTTTGCAGTTTAAAGGGACACTACCACTTACATAAACTAAGATTACTTGTGCATTACAAACAAAACCACAATATAAAACACATACTGCTGTTTATTTTTCTTTGAATTGTATGTAATCAGGAAAAATTAAGTTAGTTTTTTTATCCCCCCTCCCATTTACAACGTGTTGATTTTCCCCATAATGCAACATTTACCAAAATCTGTGCTAAGGTTTTGTTTTACTTCTGTGGTTTATATAATCTACAGGATTTAACCGTTAATTATTATTATTATTCTTTATTTATAAAGGGCCAGCATATTCCGCAGCGCTGTACAATAGGCACAGTATAGACAGGGTTACAATACATTGAACAACATTTGACAAACAGTACAGGAGGAGATGAGGGCCCTATTCCCGTAGGAACTCACAATCTGGGAGGGTTGGGGTTGGAAACAGGAGGAGAGGACTGTAAGGTGAGAGTGATTGATGGTTGCGTCAGTGAGTTGGGTGGTAGGCTTCCCTAAATAGGAACGTTTTAAGGGAGCGTTTGAAGGAAGAGAAGTTAGGGGAAAGTCTGACAGTACGAGGGAGAGCGTTCCAGAGAGTGGGGGCTGCGCGTGAGAAATCCTTAATGAGGTGGAGGAGGGAATGTTTAGATCAGGCTGCAGGAGACTATTGTTTTCTAAAAGGTACTAAAAGGTACAAGATAAGAGATAGCAGCAGAATGAGATAAGACAGGGAGTTTAAACGACTTCTAAAATACAAAAGGTGATGTCCTTTGAATAAATCCCACACAATACAATGATTTGAGTCAGTGATCAACTCATAGACTCCATTCAATGGCCATTGCCACAGAGTGGGGACCAAGTGAAGTAAAGATACTGTCTGGGGGGGGGCAGTTTACAACACAAAAGATCACACAATGCATACACACAGTGTCACATATAGGGCAGTATTACAATGTTGGTGCTAACTTAACCAGAGCTGTTGTAAACTTAACAACTCCATAGGCTATAATGGCTCTGGGAAGTTTACAACATCTCTGGTTAAGTTAGCACCAGCTTTGTAATACTGCCCATAGAGTATAATATCTTCTTAACTAAACAAACAAGAGAAAAACAAAGTGCATGTAAGATATCAGCAACATAAAATAACACGATAAGGACATTTCATTTTTTGGTGGTAGTGGCCCTTTAATATATAACCACACCACAACTTTTGTAATTAGATTAAACACTTACAATAGCAAATAGAAAATAATGATTTTAGACTCACCGCAATGGCCTGCCGCCTGTCGAGCTGATTTTGTGATTCGCTGATCCTGCAACAAAAGAGTTAATAACAGTTTATCCTTAATTTTCTTGTTTGATGAAATGACTGACAATTGCAAAAACAAAATGCGACAGAAACAACGTGCTGCTATTCAGTCATCTTTTCCCTGACGTTTGAATGTATGGTCTATTTATTTCCAGTGTGACCTTCAACACATACACATCTATTTCCAGTGTGGCTGTCCATTTAAGAGAAGGCTTCCTGGTCAATGTGCGTACTGCAGCTTTCTAAGAAGGCACGATGTCACTAAGGAGGTCAGAGTCATATGTCTTACCACATTATATTGATGAAAGCAGAATGCATTAGTGGTGTTAATGCTAAGTATACTAAATATCAGGGTCACCAAGTGCAATGGTGGGTAAAAGTTCGCTGTACTGTAAGACGCCTTGTCCTCACCCAGGAAGACTATTATTATTCAGAGAGATCCGAAATGTAACCGGACACTGAAAATCAGCAAACGGGGACATTTCGGGGCCATTCGTCTATTCAGAGAGAAGGAAGTTCACCAAATTTTGGCAAATTGCCTGCACGTATGGTACCTGTTTGAGGGCAGTGAAATCTACCATAGAGAAGCAATGGTTAATTTATTCAGAGAACACCGAACAGCAGAGAAAAGTTGCTGAAATGCCCTGCTGTTCAGTGGTTTCATTCAACAGGTTTATTCAGGCGAATCTCATAGGCTTCAATGTTAAAAATATTCCCGTTTTAAATTCAATATCTAATAAACTGTTTATTATTTTATTCTGCTGTAAAGAGTCTCTTTATTTATAGATTTTTTTAGGATCTTTTAAGCATTTTTCTGGATTTTTTGGGCAAATTTTGTTTCAGTTTTTTTTTTAAACCGTATTTTTTTTGTAACTGCCCTTTTTATTAATATTTATAGGATCTTATATGTAAATTCCAGACATTTTCGTTCAGTAGTTTTGTTGCAGACAGCGTTTCAATTTTGAAATTTCAAGCGTACTGTTTTTTTTTTTTTAACCACGTTTGTCAGCTTGTCGGCTTTTTCCGGCGGCTGCTCTGTGCTGTGATCTGCGGCTTGTCGTTTTTTTACAGCGTGTTTCGGCAAGGGTTTTTGCCGCGGTTTCTGAAGGTTTTCAGTGAGTGTTCGGTGAGTGTTCGGCGAGTGTTCTGCAGGTTTGCAGTGAGTTTTCCCTGCACTACGGGGGGCTTTGCAGTGCTTGCTGAATACGCCGCAGGGTCGGCGAACTAGAATCGCCTAATCGCCCCGATGTGCGGGGAACAAAAGGTCACCGAACGTGACGACATTTTGAAATTTCTCTGATTAACCCTGTCTGTTTAAGGCTAGGGTCAGATGAGCGGGTTTTCTATGGACTGTGCGCCCGTGCAGTACGGACGCACTTTTGACGGAAGACGCAGTAGTGGCCACACAGTCCTTTTTTGTGACTGACTGATGTAGGAGGGAAAATAAATTAAAAGGAAAAAGCATTTTGTCCGTCAAAAATGCTGGACGTATAAACACAGTCTGTCTGACCTCGTTCCATCACTCACACACAAAGCTATGTGGACACGGCGCAGTCCGTACGTCCGTCCTAGCGGTTTTACGTTCTTGCTAACTTGTCGCGTCCGTTGTGCATCCGCACTTCGGTGCGGAAGTACTTCGTGTGTGGGGCTTCATCGGTCATGATTCTCTGCTACCACGGATGTACTAATGTGCGGTAACACGGAAGTGATTACTGCGCTCGCCTGACCCCAGCCTAATAGTTTCAGGGCAAAGTTAAAAATGGAAGATGTCATGTTAGAGTTACATGAATTTATAAAGTGCTAACAAGTTCAGTAGCGCTGTACAATGGGTGAGACAAAATAATAAATATACATAAACATTACACACACACAGTACAGTAGGAGAGAAGACCCTGCTCAAGAGCTTACAATCTAAGAGGAGAGGGGTGACAGTCATGTTTACAAACAGTAGATGAAGACAGAATAGGAAAATGGAAGAATAAGTGTCATATTGAAACAGAAAATGAAAATGACGTAATGTAGAGCTGGATAGTACTGACATTTCTGTGGTTTGTGAGGTAAATTTCTCACCATGCCAACCTTTACATTACCCTTTAGTGCCCTGATACATAGTAAACCACAAAAGAAGAAAGACTGTTCACCAGGCCCGTCTTTAATATTGATTGGACACTGGGCAAACATTTTTTTGGGCCCCCCCCCCACACTGTACATTACTATGGGGGTTATTCACAAAGCACAAAAATTTCGGTGCTTTGCAATAAGGTGTGCTTTGGCGACTACATTTTGCTGATCCTACGGTGACCCATACACAGCACATTACTGTGAGTTTTATTGCTGTGGCGAAGTTCTGCAATACTCTCACACACACACTATATTACTGTGACTGAGTCTTATTCCTGTGCAGCTCTGTGATACACGTGCAGGGTCAGCACCCTTGGCTCTACAGATGTTTTGGGCCTACATTTACCATGAGACTCACCCAATCTAATGAGTAGCTGAGCATCATGGGAGATGTAGTTCTAAAACATCAGTAGAGCCAAGGTTGCTGACCCCTGTAACAGTTCAGAGGATAGGAGAGTGCTGTGATTTTTCATAATAAACTTTTTATGCTTTACTATAATTACTCGTTATCTATTTTCCTGCTCTTTAGCATGAATGTAATATGGAATGCAAAACACGCTCGTACACACAGATAGAGTAGGTTTCCTTGTCTGGCTTTGTTCCACATGTCTTCTGATGATTTGTGCCCCTGGATAATTCACTAAGTGCCTCTTCAAAGGGGATGAATCTTAGAGATTGTAAGCTCTTGGGTTGGAAGCAGAATTCTATTTTCCCCTCTTAGGCTAGGGTCAGACTAACGCTAGGGTCAGACACGAAAGAAACCTTTATATGTCTGCTACACATTGTATTGTGACATTGTGTGAGTGCATTGGTACGATTTTTAATCACTGTGCACTAAATATATTAACAACTGCTTAGCGCTAGTCGCTCTATTGTATAACACCCGTGACCCTCAGTGTATGTATAACGTACTGTATTTTAATTTTTATAACCTATCGTATTGACCCCAACTAAACTTTAGCTGTTGTGTAGGCAGCAGTGTCAACCATATATGAGCCACCGACCTTATCTGAATAGCGTGTCAGTGCTGCAGACAGTGCTTGCTGGGCCTGGGTCTCTGAGCGGCTCCTGTAAATGCAGCCACCAGTGAAAATCATGCAGGGACGTTCTGCGCATGCGTGCCGCCCCGCATCACGTGGTACGTGAAGAGGGCGGCGCCAACAGCGTGTGTGCCGTTCCCAGCCTTGTGTCGGCTGGAAGGAAGGCACACACGCTGGCGCTGCAGCAGATCTGCGCCTGCCTGCTGCCACCCCGGGCCCTCCGTGAATCATTGATGACACTGCACACACAGCCAGATGGCGCCGCGGGGCCGCCGGCAGCTTCATCATACGGAGCGGACTCAGTTACAGTGCACAAGTCATTTTCGGCGGCGCTGGCGGTCTTTGCCGCGGGCCCAAGGGGGCAGCTGCTTTGGGCCCCTCAAGTGACTGGGCCCGGGGCAGCTGCCCCTTTTGCCCCGCGTTAAAGACGGCCATGCTGTTCACACAAGGTATGGCTTTACCAGGAGCTTTTTTGTAGGACAGAAACTTTTCTGTCCTACACTAATGACCTATATCAAACCACCAAAATGTCTCTGCTCCTACATTAACACCCCTAAAGCCAAGCTACGTCTGAACGGTCTTTTCCCTTATTTTGTTGTTCACATCAGCCACCAGAACCCTGGCTGGTGCAGTGATCTACGTTTTCATATGTGGCCTTCTATATGTCTCTGAACTAAAACATACAGGTATATTCATTAAAGGGTGAAAATCAGGAGAATTGGCAGGAGAGAAGAACAATCTAGACCAGTGTTTCTCAACGCCAGTCCTCAGGACCCAATACAGGCCATGTTTTCCAGATATGTGAAACACAGTGCATGGTGATATGATTTGCTGCTCAGTGATTGCAGGATTCAGTATGCATTTCCCCAAGGTGATCTGCAAAATCCGGCCTGTTCGTTGGTCCTGAGGACTGGAGTTGAGAAACACTGATTTCTAGGACAAATAGTCGATTTGGAAAGTGAGATAAATGGGAGAATTTTTGTTCTGTTCTATTTTGACCTAGATTGTTCTCATCTCCTGCCACTTCTCCTGATTTTCACCCGTTAGTGAATCGACCTGATAGTAAAATTTGAGAGTCAAAGACCACCATAGATATCTCAACAGCAGTAGATGACATTTAACTACTAGGGGAAGTATTTGCAAGCCATTGTGCTGCCCCCCCCCAAAAAGAAGAAAAAAAACAAGTGGCATCATGTATGAGTGTATCACAGAGCTCCACAGCAATAAAATTTACAGTATTGTGCAGTGTTTACAAGCGTATCACAGAGCTCCACAGCAATAAAAATCACAGTAAGGTGCGGTGTGTATGAGCGCGTCACAGCTCCACAGCAATAAAACTCACAGGAATGTGCGGTGTGTATGAGCATATCACAGAGCTCCGCAGCAATAGAATACACAGGAATGTGCGATGTGTATGAATGTATCAGAGATCCACAGCAATAAAACTCACAGTAAAGTGCAGTGTTTATGACCGTATCACAGAGCTTCACATTAATAAAACTCAGGACTTATACATCAACAGGTAATTGAAATAAAATGAAAAGAGCAAAACATACAGTTAAAAAATTATCATAGCAGCATGTGATATTGCAAAACTACTAAACTACTTAAACATACAACATGATCATAGGCGTGCGCACAGGGTGTGTCTGGTGTGCCCAGGCACACCCTAATGTTGGGTGAATGGTTCATCTTTGACCCCCTACATAGATATTTTGGATGTTCCTTATCTGTTTCATGATTACTACAACGTGAATAATGACTGTATCTCAGCATAAACATTGGTTATGCCCATAGGTGTGTCTGGTGTGCCTAAGAAGAAGATGAAGAGGTCCTTTTTCACCTCCTACATTGACATTTTCGATGTCCCTTATCTGGTTCATGATAAATAACATTAAATCTGACTGTATCTCTGGTTACAGGCTCATTATTTTGAATGAAAAATGTGTGTTTTTTGCAAAATCTTCTAAACTTTAGTTTTCAGTTAATAAATGTTCTATGAGTGCACACCCTAATGTAACGGGCTGCGCACGCCAGTGAACACGATAAATAATGTACAGATGTGTAGACCAGCAAGATCATAAATTTGGTGTAATAATAAAACTCTAAAAATCACAGAAACATTATTATTATTATTATTCTTTATTTATAAAGCGCCAGCATATTCCGCAGCGCTGTACAATAGGCACAGTATAGACAGGGTTACAATACATTGAACAACATTTGACAAACAGTACAAGAGGGGATGAGGCCCTATTCCCGTAGGAACTCACAATCTGGGAGGGTTGGGGTTGGAAACAGGATGAGAGGACTGCAAGGTGAGAGTGATTGATGGTTGTGTCAGTGAGTTGGGTGGTAGGCTTCCCTAAATAGGAATGTTTTAAGGGAGCGTTTGAAGGAAGAGAAATTAGGGGAAAGTCTGACCGTACGAGGGATAGCGTTCCAGAGAATGGGGCTGCACGTGTGAAGTCCTGCAGTCTATCATGGGAAGAGGTGATGCGGGGAGAAGCTAGGCGCAGGTCGCTGTTTGACCTTAGGGAGCGGGCTGGGGTGTATTTGCTGATTAGTGAGGACAGGTAGTGGGGAGCTGAGTTAGTGAGGGATTTGTAGGTAAGGATAAGGATTTTGAACTTAATTCTACAGTGGATGGGGAGCCAGTGAAGGGACTCGCAGAGGGGAGCGGCAGAGAGAGCGGCGGGTGAGGTGAATTAGCCTGGCGGAGGCGTTCAGGATGGATTGTAGGGGGGAGAGACGGGACAGAGGGAGGCCAGATAAGAGATTATTGCAATAGTCGAGTCGGGAGATTACCAGGGCGTGTATGAGTTGTTTTGTGGTGACAGCGGTAAGAAATGGCCGAATTCTGGAAATATTACGCAATTGGTAGCGGCAGGAGGAGGAAAGAGACTTGATGTGGGGGATGAAGGAAAGAGCAGAGTCAAGTGTAACTCCAAGACAGCGAACTTGGTTTGATGGGGAGATGGTGATACCCTTCACCGTGATAGAGAAGTCAGGAGGTGGGGAGGCATTAGAGGGAGGAATAAGTAGGAGCTCAGTCTTGGACATGTTGATCTTTAGGTGGTGCGAGGCCATCCAGGAGGAGATGCCAGATAAACAGTCACTGACTTTTGAAAGGACAGGGGGAGAGAGATCAGGGGTAGAGAGGTAGATCTGAGTGTCATCAGCGTAGAGGTGGTAATTAAAGCCAAAGCTGTTGATGATTTTGCCCAGGGAGGAGGTGTAGATGGAAAAGAGCAGAGGACCAAGGACAGAGCCTTGAGGTACACCAACAGATAAAGGCAATGAAGAGGAAGTTACCAGCAAAGGACACAGAGAAGGACCTGTTGGATAAATAGGAGTCAACCCAAGCAAGTGCAGTGTCACAGAGACCAAGAGAGCTGAGGGTCTGCAGAAGGAGGGGATGGTCAACAGTGTCAAAAGCAGCCGAGAGGTCAAGCAGGATGAGAATAGAATAGTGCCCGTGTTTTTTAGCAGTTAGGAGGTCGTTGGTGACTTTGGTGAGGGCAGTTTCAGTTGAGTGTAGGGGACGGAAGCCAGATTGCAGGGGGTCAAGTAGGGAATTGGAGGACAGGAAGAGGGAGAGGCGGTTGAAGACTAGTTTTTCTAAGAGCTTAGAGGTAAAGGGAAGCAGGGATACAGGGCGGTAGTTGGATGGAGAGTTGGGATCGAGGGATGGTTTCTTTAGTAAAGGGGTAACTAGCGCATGTTTGAAGGCGGATGGGAAGGAGCCGGTGGAGAGAGATAGGTTGAAGATGTGTGTGAGAGCAGGGGTGAGGGAGGAGGAGAGGGGAGGAATTAGATGTGAGGGAATGGGGTCGAGCGGGCACGTGGTGAGATGTGAGGAGGACAATAAGGAATGGACTTCCTCCTCAGTGGATGGGAGGAAGCGGCAGAGGGTGGCAGAGGGGACCTCTGGGAGTGGAGGTGGCAGATAACTATCTTGTGTTGGGATGTCGCTTCTGATAGTTAAGAGTTTTACTAAGGAAGAAATCTGCCAGGTCTTGAGCGTTGAAGGCAGCTGAGGGGGGAGGTGCAGGTGGGTGGAGGAGGGTGTTGAAGGTGGACCAGAGCCGTTTAGGGTTAGAGGACAGCGTAGATATAAGAGATGAGAAGAAGGATTGTTTGGCCAGGTGGAGGGCAGAGGTGTATGACCGGAGAATAAACTTGAAGTGAACAAAATCAGCTTCAGAGCGGGATTTCCTCCAGGCACGCTCTGCAGTGCGGGAGCATCTTTGCAGGAAGCGTGTCTGGAGGGTGTGCCAGGGCTGAAGCTGGCAGCGTGGGGGCTTACAGAGTCGAAGAGGAGCAAGAGTGTCTAGAGCAGAGATAAGCGTAGTGTTGTAGTGATTAGTGGCAGCATCAGGGCAGGTGAAGGATGAGGTGTGAGGGAGGTGGTGAAGTAGAATTGGAGAATTGATGGGGATCCACGGCATGTAGATTTCTGCGAGTGTGTGTGCGGGTGGGGGAGCAGGGTGTTTAGGAAGTCCAGATAGGTTGAAAGAGAGAAGGTGGTGATCAGAGATGGGGAAAGGGCGACAGGTGAACTCAGAAATGGAGCAGAGGTTGGAAAAGACAAGGTCAATAGCGTGACGATCGCGGTGGGTAGGGAGGAGAGAGGATTGCGTGAGTCCAAGGGAGGACGTGAGTGAAAGAAGCTTGGAGGCAGCAGGGGCAGAAGGATCAACAATGGGAATGTTGAAGTCCCCGAGAATTAGGCATGGAAGATTAGAAGACAGGAAGTGAGAAAGCCAGGTGGCAAAGTGGTCAAAGAACTGGGAGGTTGGTCCCGGTGGGCGGTAGATGACTGCCACCCTGAGAGCCAGGGGAGAGAACAGGCGGATGCAGTGTGTTTCAAAGGAGGAGAAGGAGAGGGATGGGGGTGGAGGGAGATGCTGGTAGGTGCAGGTGGGAGAGAGCAGGAGTCCGACCCCGCCACCATTTCTCTCACCCGGTCTGGGGGTATGGCTCAGGTGTAGACCGCCATGTGAGAGAGCAGCAACGGAGGCCGTGTCAGAGGGAGTTAGCCAGGTTTCAGTTAAAGCTAGGAGGTTGAAGGAGTTTGAAAGGAAGAGGTCATGGATTGCTGTGAGTTTGTTGCACACAGAGCGAGCGTTCCAGAGGGCGCAGGAGAAAGAGGACAGGCGCTGAGGGATTATGGGAATGAGGTTGCTGGGCTTGCAGGGAGGAGATTTATGTGCGATGGAGATAGGATGAGAGGGAAGTATTGAATGTGTTGTGGGGCCAGGGTTAGGGGATATGTCACCTGCATAGAGTAACAGCAGGAGGGTGAGAAAGCGAAGGTGGGAATGGGATTTGTGGGAGTGATTGGCAGCACGAGAGTTAGAGGGAGACCATGTTCTGAGGAAACAAAGGAGCTCATGCGAGGCCATCATGTGGGACGAGAGGAGGGAGGGAGAGATGCAGATAGTGTAGGGGTCGGTGGTAGAGGGGCAAGAGTTCCATTTAAGGAGAAAGGTAGAAGTGAAAAGTAGAAGTGTGAGAGAAAGCATAATAATATAGTCGTGTGTTTACCCAATGGAAAATATGGGCCTTGCAGTTCCTTCCTCCAGTCCCAACTCCAGAAAATCAACTCCAAGCTGCCACTTAAGATGGTCACATAACTCCAGAAAATCAACTGCAAGCTGCCACTTAAGATGGTCACATAACTCCAGAAAATCAACTCCAAGCTGCCACTTAAGCTGGTCACATAACTCCAGAAAATCAACTCCAAGCTGCCACTTAAGATGGTCACATAACTCCAGAAAATCAACTCCAAGCTGCCACTTAAGATGGTCACATAACTCCAGAAAATCAACTCCAAGCTGCCACTTAAGATGGTCACTTGGGATGGGCACAGGAGCCAAGGCCAAGGAGCCACTCCTTGCTGATATATAGAGCAGACTGATTGCAGACAGCCAAAGTAAAAATGTAAACACCTGATGCTGGGCAGGGAATTCACATGCTAATTAGCAAAACAATTGGTGGGGGAAAATGGAAAAAAAAATAAAAAAGACAGAAAAATACCAAGGGAACGTTACAATGTGGGTGCCTGCGAATACTGGGTGATGGGGGGTCGTACCAGAAAAATATACGGGGATCAGTTGCAATGTGGGTGCCTGAAGTTACTGGGTGATGGGGGGTCGTACCAGAAAAATATACAGGGGATCAGTTGCAAAGTGGGTGCCTGAAGTTACTGGTGATGGGGGGTCGTACCAGAAAAATATACAGGGGATCAGTTGCAAAGTGGGTACCTGAAGTTACTGGGTGATGGGGGGTCGTACCAGAAAAATATACAGGGGATCAGTTGCAATGTGGGTGCCTGAAGTTACTGGGTGATGGGGGGGTCGTACCAGAAAAATATACAGGGGATCAGTTGCAATGTGGGTGCCTGAAGTTAGGCAGTGTTGTGACTGGATTTTAGGATCAGGTCTGCGCATGTCCAGGGTTAAACCAGAATAGATTCTATTTTATTTGGACAATTTTAATACTGGACTTGTGGTTAGGTTTTCTTTTTCCTTCTTTTTAACTAACATTCCATTCCCACTTTTATACAATGTAAATCTTTCATTGTCTCACGAACCTCCCGACATCATTAGGAGGATCTTTGGGCAAATATGCAATGATACATGGAGAAGAGACGTCAGGATCTGACGTAGGTGAGTGAAACTGGTTCAAAGGTGAAAGTTTGATTGTTTTCCATTTAACAAACCCAATCCAGTACAGCCCACCTGTCAACATCAAGGCAAACCTTGTAAGGTGGGTACCATTCTAGTACCGATATAGTCTGCTACATTTTCTCGGTTCAGTGGGGCTGAATATTGAAAGTTTCCCTGACAGTCATGTTGGAAAAAGAGAGCGAGACTGATATTTATAAAAAATATATGTGTGTTATGCAGGCAGGTGATATTTGCTGATCTTTTCTTTTTCCCCAAAATGAGAATTGTTTATGCAGGGTATAAAATAAACCTATTTTGTCTTCGAGATAAGAAAAGGCAAGTTGATATGTATTGGACCCACCTTAGTTTAGCCTTGATATTGGCAGATAGGGTTAAGATATTAATGGAAATTTTGTTACACTAAAAAACACTGGTTTTATTTAGTTTGAAAATATAGAAATCAAAGCACAGGTAACAATTTTTAGTGTCGATATACCTCTGGTTGTGATACTGTTCATCGTTTAGACATACCCATATCACCCTTGCTGCATCAATCAACCAACCAAAAAGAACCTGTACATCATCCGCCAATCACACATCACCCATATGGCTAATTCTGCATCCATCTGTTACAAAGTACACAATTTGCCGAAACTGTATCTATACTTCATCAACAACACCGCACCATACTACATTACAAAAAAAAAAAACCACACAAATTCTCAATATACACTTTGCAGTAAGAGAGCAGAGATGAGCAGCCAAGTAATCAGCCCTGAAATTCGTATCCGGCACAGCAGCACCACGTACAATATTTATTGCACCCTGAGAGCCATTTAACTCCTATTGGGCAACATATGCCATACTGCTCTGATGCACTGGTATCCTAGTGGGTGAATGTGTGACCAACTGCTAGGGCTGTGAACTAGGCCAGCAGTCTTCTTGTACATTATCTGATAAACTAGATTAATGTGATCCTGCATCAGCACATGCTACCATCTCTTTGCAGAAGAGCACAATCCTCTTGGACAGTGCTAAACGCTGCAATGTAGCATCACATAACACACGGGACCCTGTTCCAATGTTGCCAGTAACAGGTAACCGCTAAAATGAAATATAAGCCCAAATCTCTTGGCGGTTCTCTGTTCGCAGAATATGGACATTCTACGCTGATACTAACTATATTCTGTACGAGCCGTGGCTGGATTTGGAATACTTGGGAGATGTAACAAGATACTGGAGCAGTGCATGTCACCACTGCTGGTTTTGCCTCCTGGAGTCCAATGAATTGAGTGGGTGGAGGAAACTCCTCCACTTCACACAGCTTTTTAGCCAGATCAGGGGAGCCGGTGGGGAGGGGGAGACTGTATTCATCCTGACCACTTTAAAAATGTCACTGAATTGCACCGAACAGTGAATTTCACTGTAGGGTGCAATTTCGTGGCAGTTCGTCTGTTCAGAAAGCTGGCAATTTGCCAAATATTGGCAAATTGCCAACGAAATACAGTGCAATTCGCCTCATATCACTGCAATTTAGTGACCTAGGGTGGCAGTGGAATTCTCCCATAAAGGGTTATTCAGAGAGCACCGGTGAGCAATAGTTGCCAGCGTTCTGAATAGCCAAATTGCTCCAAAATTGCACCGTACGGTGAAATTCACCATTTGGTGCAATTCTGTGGCAAATTCGACTTTTATAGAATAACCCCTATAGAGAAGTAATGGGTAATCCATTCAGGGAACGCTGAACTGCACTGAGTGTTGGTGAAATGCCCAGATTTTCGGTGCTTCAGATCGACAAGTTTAAGGCTGGGGTCAGACAAGTGTACTATGTGCGCACATACTGATGTGCCTTTCGGCGTCTGTCGCAGCGTTGTGATGCCCCGACGGGGCCGACCACATGCTGTAGCGCGCACGAATTGCGTGCGCTACAGCAGGCGTGCTGCATCCGTGTAGAAAGCCTCCCTGCCGAAGCGCTATGACGCAAGGTCATCGGGGCTGCAAAGAGCGATCCTCCATAGGAGGATCGAGTCTTAAAGCGCTGAGCGCACTAACTTGCGCTCACCGAGGTGGCCAGACGGGCGTCAGAGTGGAAGGAACGTCCACTCTCACGGACGTTCCTTCCACTCTTAAAAACGCTCGTCTGACACCAGCCTCAACAGGCAAATCCCATTAGGTTTCAACAGAAAAAAATATTACCGTTTCTATAACTTTTTTTATTCAACCATTTATTCTTTTCATTCGCAGCAAAAAGTCTTTTTATTTATTTTATAGATTTTTTTGGCAATTTCTCAATTTTTTCGGCAAAATTTTTGTTTCCCATATTTTTTAAATGGCGTTTTTAAAATTCTGTAACAGACCTTTTTATTCCTTTTTTTATAGGACCTTTATTATTTCCATGCATTTTCGTTGTTTTAAACGCCTTTTAAAAATTGGAAAGTTTTTTTCGTTCTTTTTTTTTTTTACCACCAGTTTGGTGGCTGATCATTTTTTTTGCTGGCGTTCGACAGCTGACTTTTTTTCGCTGGCGATCGGCAGCTGACCGGCGGCGTTCGACAGTCAATTTTCCGACGGTTGGCGGATCGTCAACTGCATTTGTTCAGCGGACAGAACGGCGGCGTTTGGCAGACCCTGTCCGGTGCACTTCGTGGACCCTGCCGTGAAAGTTGAATTCACTGCAGAGTCGGTGAACTAAACTCGCTGAAGTGCGAAGTCTCTGAATAACCCTTTGTGACTTCTAGGGGGTCGACCCTTGATCGGTACTACCGATAATCAGGCCCAATATTCAGGTTTTTCCCTGCCAGTATGTGCCAGTACTCGGTACCGCGCGTACCGGCGGGGCAGACGCTCCTCCGCTAAGCTGCGGAGGACGTCTGCAGGCCATCGGCGAAGATCCGCGGCTCGGCGCCCATCTGGCACCAATTGCAGACCTCCCCCTCAGGCGGCTGACATCTTTGTCAGCCCTGCCTGCAGGACATATCCCCGCCCACTGACGTCATCTGACACGTCACGGACGTCAGCTGGGCAGGGGATTCCCTCTGGGGAGATATGTGGGTTCTTTGGATCCCCATATCTCTGCAACCATAGAAGCCAGAGCATCATGTGTCATTGGAAAGGCCAGGGCAATGACACCAAGCATTTTTTTTTAATGTCGCACGCACTATTATTCACACTTATAAAGCGAACAATGGTGCTGCACTGTGGAGCTTTGTTATAGGTTCATACAAAGCACACAAAACTGTATCAAAGCGCCTCAACAATATGCAGTGTGTGTGAGGGTATCACATAGCTGCACAACAATAAAACTCACAATAATGTGCGCTGTGAATAAGTGTATCACAGAGCTGCATGGCAATAAAACTCACAGCAATATGCGGTGTGTATGAGTGTATTACAGAGCTGCATGACAAAAAAATCTCGATGTGCGGTGTGTATGAGTGACTGTTTTACCGCTGTGGAGCTCTGTGATATGCTCATACACAGCACACATTACTGTTAAGTTTTATTATTTGAACCCATCACACTGAGCACTGTGATTCCTCATCACAAAATATTGTTTAGCTTTCTAGTAGTGACATTTAGGTTAGGGTCAGACGAACGCATTTTGTGCGTCCGTGCACAACGGACGTACTTTCTGACTGACGACAAGGTAGTGGCCACATGGTCCGTTTTTTGTCACTGACGTTTTTTTTGACTGATGTAGATGGGAAATAAAATATGAAAAAACATTTTGTCCGTCAAAAATGCAGTCTGTCTGACTACGTTCCATCGCTCACACACAAAGCCACAAAGCTATGTGGACTTTGCGGACGCAGCGCACTCTGTGGGTCCGTTCTAGCGGAATTACGTTCTTACCTAACTTGCGTCCGTTTGCCGCGTGGGTTATGCATTCGCAGTTCCGTGCGGACGTACTTCGTGTGTGGGTCTCTATTGATCATAATTGTATGCTACCACGGACGTTAAAATGTGCGGCAAGACGGATGTGAACACTGCGCTTGTCTGACCCGAGCCTGAGTGTGTGATGTTTATAAGGGTTTTTTTTGCCATTTTTCTGTGTTCTGGAAAGCTATTTAGGTTATTTTGCGAGCACTTTATTTTTCTCCGATGTTCTAATGTTCAGATTTTTCAAAAATTTTAATGTACAGAATATCAGCACCTGATATCGTTTATCAGTCTGAAAGGATGCCGATAATCGGTATCGGTGCCTAAAAAGTGATACCGGTCTATCCCTAATATCTTCTAAAAGTTTGATATATTGATAAATGACATTCCCACATCAAAGCACTATGGAAAATTTTCATGATGATACTACTATTAATAATATAAATTATTTGTTCACATTTGACTCAAATTGTAAAATAATCATCTGATTCAGATTCAGACGATCATTCATCTGAAATAATATTAATATCTGGCATAAAGAATTTGATATTTTATGGTATTCTTCACACATGATAATTTCTACTGGGAAATTAAACTATCACATGTGCCATTTCTTCACATACATACATTATTGAATATATTATCTTGTATTTTTCATACTACAAAGGCCAGAGAAAAGCGGATGGCACACAGCAACAGAAACACTTTCACCACGTGCGTCATCAACCCACTCATACACTCCACCTACACTGACACCTCCAACAAACTGTTGTGTGTATGTGTATGTAGGATTGCCTCCTCTTCCCTTCATTGCAGAAGATACATTCGCAGGGCTGAAAGAAGCAGGCGCATTCCCAGGCTATTAATCCTTTAGGATGCTGGGCAGAGACTGATGAAGATGAAAGGAAGTTGCCCCCCCCTTTAATAGGGATGCTAATAAAGAACACAATGCAGCAGGACAGAGCAATAAACTATCTACTACGCATTACAAAACACCTTCCAAATCAACCCATACACCACAATGGGCGAATATAACAGCACTTTGTTTCTGAGGGCATTGTAGAAAAATGCACCCTGTAGGCTTAGTCTGACTATTGCCGCCCTGTGGAATATGTTTATTAAAAGTGCTGTTAATTAAAAGCACAGCACACTGGCCCCCACTACATACTATGGCTATACCCTTGTGTGCTTTTTGATTTATTTTTTTATCTAGTGTATTGATTATCAGATTAACAGGTGTTCTAAGCACTTGAGCAATGGACAACATCAAAAGGAGAGTTTGGCTAGGGTCAGACGAAGGCATTCTGAGCGCACTGTGCGTCCGTGCAAAACGGACGTACTTTCTGACTGACAACAAGGTAGTGGCCACACGGTCCGTTTTTGTGAATGACTTTTTTTGACGGATGTAGAAGGGAAAATAAATTAATATGAAAAACATTTTGTCCGTCAAAAATGCTGGACGTCAAAAATGCAGTCCGTCTGACTACGTTCCATCACACACAAAGCTATGCGGACGTTGCGGACGCAGCGCACTCTGTGCGTCCATTCTAGCGGATTTACGTTCTTGCCTGCCTTGCGTCCGTTATGCGTCCGCAGTTCTGTGAGGACGTACTTCGTGTGTGGGGCTCCATTGGTCATAATTATATGCTAGAACAGACGTACAAATGTGCGGCAGCACGGACGTGATCAGTGCGCTCGTCTGACACAGGCCTTAATTGGATCATAAGCAAAGATTAGGGTTCCCAAACAAACCATATTTTCTCAGACACATCAACCTCTTCTTCATACTGTTGGAAATGACATCTCAATGTATCCTTCCTGGTAAAATACTTTGCAAATAAATAAAAAAAATTGTACCTAGGTGTACAGATTCTCCATATTGCAGGGTTGTGCATTATTTTGCTTGCCATATAAGCGCATATAAATAATGTTAATCCAGGAAAAACATGATAGAACTGACAAGCATTTGGAGGAATCCTGAAGACCAGAGCATTCAGACCTGTGCCTTGGGCTCATCTGTGGTCCTTGTGACCTAATCATGAGACCGTGCTGGCTGGGTTCATTGCTGCTAAAGTGATTCTGAACAAGGAGCCATAGCAAAGTAAATGCATAGAGAAGGGATGGAGAAGACAGAACTCTAATGCAATAAAAAGAGGAAGAGAAAGTACCGGTAAGTCAGGGGATAAGAGACCTTGTGTGACAACAAATAGCTAGGCAACCTCTGGAGCATCTAGCCTCCAGCAAGTGAAGAATACAATCCCCATCATGCTCAGACTCACTACTAAGCATTGCTGTCTACACTAGCTTGACTGTAAAATAATGTGAGGCAATGGGAGCAGAGCAAAAGGGGAGATTAGGAAGAAGAGTGACAGAGAAGGAGCGGGGAGGTGGAGAACAGGAAAAAGTAGAGGGGGAGGGAAAAATAGCAGGGAAAGTGGGGGAGGGGAATATGAGAGGCTCTATTATCTGGACTTTGTTAAAAGCAAATTCACTGATGTGAAAGAGAGGAGGACTCTATTAACTGAGCAGACTTGTGTATGTGTAATTAGATGTACATATTAGATTCACTCAAATAACAATGTCCATCAATAACATATACATATATAATAATCAACACACACATATATATATAAATCACGAGTATAGCAGTACGTAGCAATACCTTTTTTATTGGACTAACGTTACATTTCAAAGACAAGCTTTCGAGAGGATTCCTCTCTTCTTTAGGTCTGGAGCTATACTAATCAGTATCCTAGAATTGAACATTAAGACAATAAGGGGCACACAGGTGGGGGGTGAGATGTCGTAAATAGTGAGAGTAAAAGGTATGGTCAAAAATAGGAAAATAAACACATGAGAGATTTTAGGCCCATAAAACAACAGTGATATATACTATATATATACACGTATATATAAAAGGAGAGGGAGTAAGATTGATTTAAGAATTTGTCAGTACCATAGCATTCCTACATAGAAGGTGAAGGTCAGTCAGCAAGTGGTGTAGATGGTAGAGGACCTATATGTACTGTATGTGAGGTGATCTGGCACTAAAAGTTTGAATTTCGCATTCACCGCAGGGTCCCCGAAGTTCAGGGAAAATCCGCCGAATCGAATGGAAACACTGCCAAAAAAACACCGGATCGATCCGATAAGCTGCCGAAAAATAGTCGAACACACCCAACAATCCATCACAAAACTGCCGAACGCATCTGAAAAAAGCTGACAATCCGCCGTACAGAGCGCCAACTAGCTGCCGGAAAAAGCCATTGAACGGGGTAAAAAAATAAAAAAAAATAAACCACATACACACACACACCACAACTTTTAAAATCGGTTTGCAAAAAAACTACTGCACGCAAATGCCTGGAATTAATATATAAGGTCTTATGAATAATAATAAAAAGGTCTGTCACTGAGCGAAAAAAGAACGCTATTAAAAAAAATAAGAAAAATCGGAAAAAAATTATTTGCCGAAAAATCCAGAAAATGTCTAAAGAAAAAATCATAAAAAATAAATCGACTTTTTGCTGCAGATTAAAAGAATAGACGGTTTAATAAATATGGGAACATTTTTAACATTGAAACCTATGGGATTCACCGGATTAAACCTGCCAAATGAAACCACTGAAAATTTGGGCATTTCGGTACTGTTTGATGTTTTCTGAATAGATTAACCATTACTTCTCTAAGGGGAGTTCAATGCCATCAAACAGGCACCGCATTTCTTTTTGAATAGCCGAATGGCCACAGAATTGCACCATACGAGCAAATTCACCATTCGGTTCAATTTCGTCTATCTATCAGGGTTATTCAGAGAGCGTGAAAAGCAGGAGAATGACTGGAGAATGAAAAATTCTAGGTCAAAATAGCCGATTTGGAAAGTGAGATGAAAGGGAGAATTTTTCTGGTTTGGCTATTTTGACCTAGAATTTTTCATTCTCCAGTCATTCTCCTGCTTTTCACGCTCTCTGAATAACCCTGTTTGAATAACCCCATAGGCACCGTTCACACTGTGTGATTTGAAAGTCGCGCAATTTTCATATTCGCGACATCATGCAATAACGTCGTGCAACGTCGCAGTTTTGTGCGATTTTTGCAAAGCACCACCAATGCAAATCGCAAAATCGCAGATAGCAAATCACAAAAAAAGGGTCATGTACCAGCGACATGCTACCGCGACATGCGACGTCGCGTGGCAAGATGTGAACAGCTCCATTGAAATGCATTGGAGAAGCTACACAGCGCGACGTCACGCGGATTTTGCTGCGACGTCGCCGCAAAATCCGCGCGATAAATCGCACAGTGTGAACGGGGCCTTAGGCCGGGTGC